>VSMD01119102.1:0-68636 GCA_008750895.1 Mirza zaza
GGTGGAGTGGGGGTGGGGTGGGGGTGGGGTGGGGTGGGGGTGGGGTGGGGGTGGGGGTATGCATCCAGAGCATGGAGGGCCTCGTTCAGTGGTGTGTTGTTAAGTCTTTAATAATCAGCTTTATAGGAAGGGAAAAAAACCCAAAAAACAAAACAACCCTGATTTGAAGCCTTTGCCCGTTTCCATGGTGTCAGTATTCATATCCCCGCCGTGGCTGATTCCAGGTGATCAGATGTCCCTGAATCCCGGGCTCCGATGAGCTGGCATGAGCTGGTGGCTTTAGCATGCCACTGGCCCTGCTGCTCAGATGCTGGCGTTCGGGGTTTATCTGGGAGATGAGGTTGCAGGAGGGGAGGTGACTCTGTCAGGACTTTGAAATGCAACTCTGGGGCAAGAGGCTGAGAACGTGGGCGATTAGAAGGCCACGCTGACTCTTGGGGGCCAGAGGCGGCAGGACGTGGGGCAGGTGGGGCGGATGTGGGGTGGGAGGGGACCCTTGGAAGGGAGGGGCCAGATCCCACCACACTTCGTGACCGAACGTCTTTCCCTCTGCTGGAACCTCAGGCATCTCCTGCTCTGAAAATGCTCTTCCCAGCGAGAGGTTTCCAGAGGCCACGAGGCCTCAGCGTCCCCAGCTCCTTCCCTCCAGGGCCAGGCTGGGCCCTGCACGGTTTCACATGGGAGTGCTTGGCTTTTTTTTTTTGTACATCTAGTCCAGGAACTTAAAAACAACAACAGCATATATTCCCCCTGGAAATGACCTGGAAATACTCATTTGGAAAAAAAAATTTTTTTGCTTGGGAAAGAAACCTAGTTGGGGAATTCAGGATAAAAGGGCACGTCAGACTTAGTGCTCGGTGACATCTACGGGATTGGAGAGAACGCAGAAAGGGCCTCCTGCCCCGATCTCGTCTGGGCTACGGGACCAAGGGCCAGAGGAGTGGGGCCAGACGGGTGGAGACCAGGGCTGGCCCAGAGCTGGCACCCTCAGCTTCCCGAGGGAGGTGGTTTTAGCTGGATCTCGAGGCGTGGGTGGGATTGGGAAGAGTAGGGTCTGCGGGAGGCCGTCTGTCTCTCTGCCCTCACATGTCTTCCCTCCCTCCCGGGTTCCGTATCAAGGGCTGGGCTTGCAAACTGCAGTTCCCGGGCTTCCCTGACCGCTGGCTTTGGCCAGGTTTGGCCAGTGAGAGGCACCAGCAGGAGACTGGCTGGCAGGGGGAGGGGAGAGGAGAGCCTTGCTCTGGCTCGGGCGATGTCTCTGCCACCCTTGCGTCTCCTCCATGGCTCTAGCTGTCACTCACCCCTCAGCCTCTCTCTGTGGTCTCCGCTCCCCCAGACCGAGGAGGCCCTTAGGAGGCGTCAGCGTGGCCCTGGCTCTGGGAGCCCTGCTGCTGCTGCCGCTGGCCTTCTCATGTTGCTGCTCTCTGCCTGCCTTGCTGTCCCCTGCCTGTCTTTGTAGCTCTGCAACTTTGTAACGAGTTTGTTGTGTGAATTTGCCTGCATAGGCTTTGGGCCCTGTTTGCGTTGCCTGGGTCCCGGCACATCCAGCTGTCCCTTAGAGCGGGAGGTGTGCAGGGTGAGAGGGGCCTTCTGGGGGTGTGGGGCGGATGGGGCGGAGGCTTCTCCCAGCCTTGCTGTTAGGCGCGATCAGGTGGCTGCTGGCCTTCCAGCCCAGCATCTGCCTGCCTGGGCCCCGGAGCCCCGAGGCCTTGGCGATTCCCCTGCCTGCCACCCCACCCCTGTCCTCGAGAGCCAGGAGCCTTGAGTGAAGCCTACGGCCCTCCTCCCTCACCCTGCCCCACCCCGCCCTGCCTCACCCCTCCCTGCCCAGGGTGGAGGGCCCGCTGACCTCCGGGCCAGGCCTCCCATTCTGCAGCTTCTCAGAAGCCCGAATCTGAGTGGGAAGAAAGGGCGAGGCCAGAGTCCTGTCCTGTAGAGGGAAACACTTTGCGGACGTTTCGTGCCAGGGACTAGAGCTCAGCTGCAGTGGGCTTCTGGGTCCCAGGTGCGGTCACAGGAGGGTTTGGGCTTAGGGACGTGCCCCTGAACGGGGCCCCAAGACCCCTCCTCGGAACTCCAGGGCTTCCAGGAACAAAGCTAGGAAGCCACGATTGAGTTCCAGTTCCAGCCTCTGTTTCATGTGAGTGGAAACCCAGGCCCGAGAGGAGAGGGCTTTCCCGCGGCCGTGCTGGCTCGGAGCAGGAACTCGGTGCTGGTCCCCATCCCGCCCCCAGATTCTCAGTGGCTTTGGGAGCACCGAGGGACAGGGCAGGTGAAGGCGTGTGGGTAGGAGGACGGCACACGGCAGCCGCACAGCCCTCCTTCCTCGGGACTCCCTGCACCCACCTGCCCACGTCTTCGAGGGTGACAGAGGCGTGTGCAGCGCTCAGGTGTTCCTGGCTGCCAGTCCTGAGTGCAGGGCTCCTGTGCAGGCATGCAGATCCGCCCAGGAGGGGCTCACGAGAAATCCCCGAGTGCACTGCGGCTGCACCCAGGGCCCCCTTGCGCAAGAGCCGTGGTTGTGTGACTCTGCGCAGACCTGAGTGTCACGAGGCATGGGCGAGCGGTGATTCAGCAGCGCCAATGGCAGGCTCTGCGCCAGGTGGGCTGTGCAGGGCCCCGTGGGGGCCATGCCAGGGGAGGAGAGCAGGGCGTGCCCTCGGTTCGCTGCGCAGGCCTATGGCCGGCTCCTGTGCCCATGGAGTCCTCTCCCACTCCATGGGGCACCTCCTCCGGCTCATAAGCTCTCCTGACATTTCTCCACGCTGGCCAGCTCTTGGTAGCCGTCCTGGGTTTGCACACGTTCGAAATCTCAGGGGTGTGGAGGGGTGTTTCCAGCAGCAGGGAAAGTGCAGGCAAGGCAAGGATTCGGGACAGCGTGTCAGCAGGGAGTCCTGCTTGGGTGGGAGGTCGCACGCACATAGGAGGGAGTCCCATGAGAGTCCTCCAGAAAGGAGAAGTCATGTCTAATCACACAAGGTCCTCAATGTGACTAGCCTGCCTACACTTGGATGTGAAAATAGGGAGCCGCTGAAGGTTTGGGCGCAGGTGAGTGCTGATGTGAGAGACTGCACTAGGAAGGTGGAGGAGGAGCAGCTAGAGATGGGAGTAGAGTGGAGGCCAGGCTGGGCCACACGTTTCTAAGACGCGTGTTGGGGAGGGCTGGCCCAGAGCTGGCCTAGGCAGTGGCGAGGAGAGGAGAGGCAGGCTTGGTCCCTGTCCCTCCGCTGGCCCCCGAGGTCTGCGGAAGAGCTGCTTCCCCACTGCAGGGGGGTTGGCAGGAACATGGGGTGGCAGTTAAGGGCACCCTGCTGACCATGGGCTCTGAGCCTCAGTTATCTCATCCGCTCACTGGGAATAATATCATGCACTTCATAGGATTTTTTGAAACCCCGACGTGGCTCCTGGTACTCGAAGGTGCTCAGTCACTGCAGGAGAGAGGAGGCCTCTGATTCCTTCCAGGGTCTGAGCCTGCGCCGGCCTCTCCAGGCTTCCCCATTGCAGCCCCTTGCTAAGCCTCCTCTGCTCTGCACAACCTCTGAGGCCAAGGTGGGTGACTGCCAAGGCCCTTCCCCACCCGACGGGCACCTTTGCCTGCTGACTGTGCCCATTCCTTGAGCGAGTAGGGACCAGCTTGCCCTTTTCACCCGCTGGGTCACCGAGGGGTCAGACCTACGTCTGCCCCGCCCGGGGGCTGGGCCCGGGTGGCCTCCCCTCTCAGCCTCCGCTCGGGAGCCGCGGGGCAGATTTGCTGTGGGGTGGGTGGCCTGGCCAGGCTGCTTTTGCTTGTCACTTCCAAATCCCCCTTCCTTTAATGACAGTAATTGTCAAGAAGGATCTCAGAGAAAGGCTTTTGAGTAAAGAGTTGTGAAAAGAATGCAGCAATTAGCCAAAATGTGTTTCTGGGAGGAGCCCTGGGTTCTCTCCCGTCAAGAGCGGGGATAGCTTGGGGGCCAAGTGGACGAGCCCCTCTTGCTCTTGAGACCCTAGTGTCCTTTCTGCGGCACTTGACTGAATGTCAGGGCCTGCTGTGGGCATTCTGGGGGCCATCGACCACACCGGGGCAGGTGGGGCAGGTGGGCCCGCAGCCAGGTCTCAGGTGCTCCCTCCCTGGGAGGCAGGTGGAGCTGTGGCTGGTGACGAGCCAGTCCTGGGCTTGTCCCCCTGCTGCCGCCGTGCCCCGGCTGGCCTGCCTGCTTTCCCAGCACGCTTGGGCTGCCAGGCCTTTGCCTGCGTAGAGTCCTGGCTTCGGCCTTGCCCTGAGCGCTCAGTGCAGATGACTGACGAGGAACAACGCCTTCTCCACTGCAGGGCACTCCCTTCTTCTCTGGGAGACGGGCCGGGGCAGCGGCTGTGCCTGGCGTGTGTGCGCGTGGGACTGAGCCCCTGGGAGGGAGGGCGCTGGCCCTTGGGCCTCAGCAGAGCAGCGTGGGCTTAGTGTTTGCAGCTGGGGCCTCAGAGTCTTCACGAAGCCTTTCTTCAGTGCGTGGAGGGACAGGCCGGGGAGACGTTGCTCCTCCTCGGAAAGTTCCTGCACCGGGACATCCTCAGCAGCTGCAGAGACTGAGGGGAGACGGACACATGTGAGAGAAGGAGAGTTGCTTTTGCCTGAGAACGGGGAGCTGAGTCTTGGGAGAAGCCATGAAACCGCATGGCTTTACCTGGGGCCTGTGTGCAGGCAGGAGATGGGACAAGATGACCCCTTGGCCATCTGAACTTGGCATCTGCCTCAGGGCTGGCGGGTCTCGTACCCACCCAGAGGACGGGTGCCGGGCAGGGAGAGCAGCTGGGCGGGGTGCCGAGGCTGGCCGGGTGCAGAGCACACCTCCCCTTGCTGGCTGCCCCCAGCTGTGTGGGCCCGGACTCAGGGGTCCCCATAAAACAGAGTCAGGGCGCTCTTGTCCATACCGGCAGGGGAAATAAAACCCAGACTGAAGAGAGTGGATATAATGTTCTTGAGTGTAAGTTTTTCTTCCATAAATTTTTAATTAAACCTTTGGCACCCGTTATGCCGGCGTCCCTGGAAAGCCCTGGCAGATGCCGGAAGTTCGGGGCCATTTCAGACACGTGCGGATCCGGGGAGGCGGTTCGCAGCTCGGCGCGGACACAGCTGGGATCGAGCAGTCCGCGGCCGCTCAGCAACTGAATTTTTGGCTGCTAAGATGGTGCTGGCACCAGGTCTGTGTGCTGGGATTCCGCGTCTCGGCCCTCGGCTGCTCTCCCTGCAGGGGCCTGGGAGCAGGTGCTCGGCCCTGCAACAGGCAGAGACAGCCGTAGCTCGGCACCCCATTTCCCAGTTCTCAAAGGTCTGTGTTTCCACTTTGGTAAAAAAAAAAAAAAATCTGTTAAAATCCATGCACTCTCATTAACGTTATCTGAGCACCGTCTTGCAACTTGGATTTGCCGCACAACTTAAGAAACCCTTCCCCTGTCCTCATGAGGGTGTTCGTGTATCCAGTGGCTCCTGTTTGTTCCCGGGGAAGGCCAGACACTGCCATGGTCCCCACTCTGCAAGGAAGGCCAGCTGGTGGCATCAGTCCAGACAGGGCAAAGAGTGGGTGGGACAGAGTGCTGGCAGGCGTTTGCTGGCTGCCAGCGTCACGTTCGTGCGGCAGACAGATTCTGGCTGGACGCGTGGCAACTTGCTAGAGTTCGTTGGCGGGAACCGAGCTGGGAAACGTGTGAGGAGGAGACGGCTGGAATTAGGATGAGGAAGAAATGGAGTAAATGTCTATTTGAGGCAGATGTTAGCCTGCCACCGTCAGGCTCCTGGGGCTTCACGTGAGCGGGACAGCTTTGCGGAGTTACCAAGTAACCCCTCGTCCAAACTGACGCTCAGGGTTCCGTGCTGGGTTCTGGTGCTACGTCGAGGCTGGTTGCCCCGGACTCAAAAACAAAGCCTCCAGGTTGTTAGCGCGGCCTTGTCTGTCTGCGTGCATCTGTTTGTGGGCAGCTGCTCTCGGCGTTGGTATTAATTAAATCAAAATACAGGAACAGAACTGGCCCGAAGCCACGTCGTTCTGCTATTAAACTCATTCTTGGCAATTTAACTTGAGCAAAACACATTGTCTAATTTTATTGGTAGTTTTGTTTGGATTTGATTTCCAAATTTGCTTTGGCTTTTTACGTGCTCCGGGGCGACAGATACGAGGCGTGGACGGCTCCGGCTTCTGCTTCTCCGCGTGCGTCTGTGCTCTCCCCAGACGCCGAGGGGCGCCACCGTGTGACAGCTGCTCGGGACACCGAGGACAGGGCAGTGAGGGACGAGGACGAAGGCTCTGCCCTCGTGGAGTTTGTGACCTACAGGTGGAAATAGACCAAAAAGAGACCCTGACCCCCACCCCCAACAAACAAATTAATAAGCGAATGAGTAAATACGCATCATAACATTGGGGGGAGATGAAGGAAAAAGCCGAGTAGCGGGTAGAACCTGCAAGGAGTTCGAGTTAGGTGGGGTGGTCAGGGTGGGCCTCTCGGAAGAGGTGATGTCTGCTCAGAGACCTGCAGGAAGCGAGCAGGGGAAAACGTGCCGATCGGGGGAGAGTCCCAGCTCAGGACACAGTGAGTGCAAAGCCTCCGCTGGGGCGGAGATGGGATCAGTGTGTGTTGTGTGATATTTTAATTATAATGTGATTTATATTCATCAACACCGGGCAAGACTGGGCACTTGGGGTTTAAGGGCCTGCAGGGGGGAGTGGGACAACCAGCCTGGGGTGGGCACCCAGGACGACAGAGGAGAAGCCCAGGGGGTGGAGGGGGCGGGGCAGGAGGGTTCCCTAGGGGTCACCAGCCGACAGGTGCATGCGGCACCCTGGGCCAGGGGAGAGCAGGGGAGCCGGGCGGCCGCCCTCCCCACCCCTGCAGCCTGTCCCCGCCACGGCATGACCCCCTGGAGCAGCGGTTCTCAAACTTGCACGGGCCTTGGAATCACTAGAGGGCTTGTTAAAACATGGACTGCTGGTCGCCTCCCACAGTTTCTGAGGCAGGAGGTCCGGGGTGGGGCCTGAGAATGCGGTTCTCCAGAGTTCCCAGGGGGTGCTGATGTGGCCGGCCCGCGCCACACCTTGGGCACACCGATCTAGAGCAAGCTGTGCAAACCACGCTGGGATGCGCCCAGACGACCGTGGCGGGAGGAGGAGGGGGCACAAAGCCTTTGCTGAAGGGCCGTTCGCGTCGCACAGGGGTCTGTCTGGCTCAGGGGGCCCTCGAGGAAGAGAGTCAGAGTCAGAGTCCTGGTTCTGGCGGCCCCGGGATCCTGGCGAGGTCTCGGACTGCTGCACCTGGGTGAGACAGGTGCGGCCCGCATGTGAGCACGTCAGTGCCAGCCGCTGTGGTCACTGCTGTCAGCAGCCTCCCGGGCCAAGGAGGAGGATGCCTGCAGCTCGTGTCGGAGGGGCCTCGCACGCGGCCCTGGGCAGTCGGCGCTTGGCGAATACGGGCTGACGCCCTGATGTCACCACCTAGAGTCCACCTCTGCCCTGTGCATCTGGGCTCCAGCGGCTCTTCTGCACCATCTCTCTCGTCTTCCGACCCCCCTCTGGCTCTAGCCTGGCCTCCCAGCTGTGGGGTGTGCGCGGGGCCTTTGCACGTGAGGCAGTGGCTTGAGAGCTGAGCCCCTGACATGTGGCCCGATTTTCCCAAGTGGAAGCCCTGTGCTCTTCCCGGTGGTGCACCCGTGAGTGTGCGTTTGGACATGGGAGGAGGAGGAGGAGGAGAGGGGAGCAGCGGGCCATGCTTGGGCTGGAAGCAGGTGGGAAGCTGATGGGAAACACCTGGGCCCAATGGCTCTGCACACTCAGAAAATAAATCCTGGCTTCCAAAGGGGCTGCAGAAAATTGATTTTTTGCAGCGTCAGTGGTCATCCTGGAGGACTTGATGGGGTGGAACCTGGGCCCGTTTCTCAGCCTCTCAGGTGCTCTGTGCTGCTGGTTCAGGTGTCCGCTGAGCTGCCCATAGAGGCCGAGCAGCCCGGATCAGCGCCTGTCTCGCCTCCTGGTGCCCTGTGCTAGTGGGAAGGCCGAGGGCCCACCTGCTTCACCTTGGCCTCGGCGTCCAGCCGCTTCCTGCCCATTGCTCGCCTTTTGGGCCCACTGCCGTGGACAGGAAAGGTGCGTGTGTTGGTGCAGCTGAGCTGGGATCACGGCGTTGGTACGGGGTCTTGGTGTCCAGGGCCTGGGCTGGGACGAGCGACCTTTAGAGCTCGGCCCCCCACGGCTGTCCCGTCCCTCAGCGAGGGCTGCTGTCAGCTGGTGGGTTGGGGGACAGCAGCCAGCTGGATGCGTCTTGCACGGTCATCCCCCCGGGCACTGGGTGGGCTGTCTGGGAACCACGCTGGCCCTTGGGCGAGTTTCGCCTGCCTGCCTGGCGAGTGGAATCAGCCCAGGCCCCGGGGAGCCGAAGATTCCCGCAGCGAAGGAGGACGCCTCGCTACAGACGGATCCGGGAGCTCCTGTTGGCTTTGGGTGATTTCATGGAAAACTCAGCACAGCTGTGACCTTGTAGCTCGGCAGCCAACACGTGGAGGCGCTTGGCCTTGTCCAGACACGCCGCGTGGCCGCCGCAGCTGCCCCTGCCCTGTGCTGGCTCCGCCCCGTGCACCCAGCCGCCCCGCGTCTCTGTGCCTGTCGAGTGCCCGGCCGGCCCCGCGACTGTCAGGAAGGACCAATTCCTGCCCCGCTGGGCTGCTGTGAGCCCGGTGAGCCCGGCCTGACGGGCCCCACCCCTCACTCTCATGTGGAGCTGGGGACCGGAGAGAGGAGGAGTCCGGGCTGCAGTGGTTGCTTTTGTCGGAGTTTGGAATTTGGAACCGGCTCATCTTTCCCGGTGGTCCTCGCCGACGTGGCATCTCCGCGTCTTCCCCGAGCAGCCCGGCCTTGCGTCCCTCACGTGTGTCCGTCTTGCCCGGCTTGTTGGAAGGAGCAAGGAGCGAACACTCTGCCAAACAATACCAAGTTCATCGAGGTTTTGACGCTAAAGCCCCTGAAAAGTGGCCCGTTTGTTTTTCTGCGTCTTGTTTGTAGTGGCAGCCTCTGTTGCTCGCACCTGGCGGTCCTGGAGCTTGCGCTTGGGGTTGCCGTGGGGACGCGGGGAGGGAGGAGGAGGGAAGGGAAGGGGAATGTTGGACAGCTTATCGTGACACAAATGTTCATTCCAGGTGAAAAGTGAAATGGGGAACCTTATAAGGCCCCACCAGCCCAGGGTTTGAAATCACAATGTTATGATGGCGAAAGTGTTATGGGTGTCATTATTCCCCCAAATTTGACCTGGTCGGGGCTTATGCACACTGGCACTTCATCTCTGTAGCCTATCAATGTCATAGCGCTATCAATCATCGTTATTAAAGAGCACCTCACTCTTCCAGATTGTTAACTTGCAGACGCTGTGCTAAGCACTTTAATATCCATTATTTTATTTCATTATCTTAAGAACCCTGTAGGGAATTATTATTGCCATTTTAAAGTGAGGCAAATAGAAGCTGAGAGGTGGAGTAACCAGCTGAGGTCCCCCGAGGCAGAGCAGGGAGGGCAACAGCCCAGGCTCTGGGCTCAGACAGAGCCTGGGTTTACCCTGAGATGTGCCACCTCCTGGGGGCCAGGTTGCACCTGCCTGGCACAGAGAAGCAGGGAGCGTGAGTGCGTTTGTTATGATGAAGAGGAGGAGGATGATCCAGGTGATGCAGAATGGCATGGGCTCCAGAGCCAGACTGCCTGAGTCCCAGTCTCCCCAGCACCACTTACCGGATGGGTGACCTTGGATGGGTGCCTCAGTTTCCTCATCTGTGCAATGGAATGACAGTTATGCCTCCCTCCATGGTGGCTGTGAGGATTAAGTGGCTGATCGACACGAGGGGCCTAGAAGGGTACTGTCCACATGTGTTGGCGGTTGTCACTGTCATCTTCTGTGTGTTTTCCTGGGTCCATACTTTGCTGGACGGGATGCCCTGTGGGTTAGTGCGGTGAAGCTGGCATCTAATGAATGTCCCATAAATATTCCCTGGATGGAGGGATGGAATTCACCAGGTGGCCTGGAGGTCTCCCGCCATAATGAATCTTCTCTTAAAAGGGTCTTCCCCACCACTTCCTGCTGGAGACTGGCCCGAAAGTGGGGAGCTTCCATGCTGGCTTCCACGCCGGCCAGTGTGCCTTCCCCGGGGCTGCCTGGCAGGGGTGTCACAGGCCTGGGGGACCCAGTGCTGCTGGAGCCACAGGCTGCTCAAGACGCAGGTGATGTTGGAGCCGGCGCGGTGGGCGGCGGCGGTAGGGAGGCCGTTGCTCCCTGCACACCGGGGGGCTGTCCTGTGTGGGGGTGCGAGCCCTGGAGCCGGAGCCCTCCCCCCAGCCTCAGGGGAGGGGGCTCACGAGCGCAGAAGGCTGCAGAGCCTGTCAAGGTTAACAGATAGTCCTTGGCACTCCCCTAGGAAGTAATTCAACTTCTCCCCTGACTCGGGCCACATTGTTTCAAAGCATGTGGTATAAACTACTGACCACGGGGGAATTGCTTGAATTAACAAACTCATTTTTCCCGAGACCTGAGGTTGAACTTGACTGAGGAGTTCAGGGTTCTTCTGCAGAAATCCAATAGATCGGGAGAACTCATGTTACACTGTGTTTTCAGCCTTGATCAAATGCACATTTTGCATGGTGGGGCCTTCTCCACGCCCGCGCTCTTCCAGCTCGCCTGATGGCTCGGGACTGGGGGAAACCAGGCAGCGGCTGGCCCCGGAGCCTGGGCTTCTGGAGAGCAGGCCTCCTGCCTGGGCTGGAAGGAGTTTCAGAGGGACCCCTCCCTTCCCCTCTCCCTCCTCTCCCTCCTCCCTCCCCCTCCACTGCCTGCCCCTCCACTGCCTCCCCCATGACCACCTTTTGAGTGCCTTTCACCGAGAAAGAAGGCGTATGAAGGTTCAGCGTGAACCATCGAGGTTCTGGGCCGGGTCACAGGACCCCCACTTGCTCCCCTAGACATCTCATCTCTGCCTGTGAAGCTTCCGAGCCTGCCTCCCTCCACCTGGACCACCGCGTTTCCAGAAGGGCAACAGGGAGGCCGTCCTCCTCCCACCTCCAGCCCCACCTGCACAGCACGTGGCCAGGCCTGAGCCCACAGCAGGGCCCCGTGGAGGCCCGGAGGTAGCTCCACACCTTAGCAGGCACGGGCCTGTCTCCAGCGGGCCAGGAACTCCCCAGGAACGAGGGCTGTACCTGTGACATAGGCTGAGAACCTAACAGGACACTGGGTGACCAGGGCACAGGGAAGATGGGACTCAGAGTTCAGATAAGGAGGAGGGTAGGCGTCTTGGAGGAGGCTGGGTGGCATCTGGCACTTGGGGGCCCACAACAGAACATGCTTTGCCAGGCTGACACGGAACTTCCCAGAAAGCAGCATCGTTCCCCACACTCTGTCCTTTGCCGTCATCTGTATGCTGGGGACTCTGTTTTGGTGAGGCCAGGGGCTTGTGGCCTAAGCTCTAGGGTTCCTCATCCTGGCATAGCATCCCGAGCACCTGGGGAGCTTTGTAACATTGTGCACAACCCCACCCCAGTCATTCATTCGCCCTCGGGTGGGGTCTAGGCATCTGCGGGCAGGAGCTCCCCGGAGGGTGCTGAGGCGGGGCCGGGCTCCAGACACCCCTCCCTGCTGCACGGGTCGTCTCTGCTTAGTTTGTCTCTTTCCTGGAAGAGGCTGCCGGGTTCAAAGCCCTCCGTCCACGGAGAGCCGGGTGATGGACTCTGCGTGGCTTTCCGTGGGCCTAGGCCTGACCGAAAACGCCTGGCTGAGCTCAGGCTGTAGAAGGCAGGTTCTGGATCACGGTGGCTCCAGACCCTAGGGGCAGGAGATGGAGTTCACATGTCCCCTGTGCCAACCTCTCTCCATCCATGGCGGGGGGCTCACGGGGTCCCACACACAGCTTTCTCTGTTCCCAGGCTTCCATCTCTTCCACCTAGAGAGCACAGGCGGCCGCCAGCTTTGGGAAGCATCGCGATGTTTTGGCTTTATCTGCTGGCGCCGCACTGCGGTTCTCTCGGAATCTCCTCACTCAGAATTCCAGGGCGAGGGGATCCGAGTGGCGCGCTCAGAGGTCAGCGGTAGTTCATAGGCGGTTCCTGCAGGCGCAGGTGGGGGAGCAGACACGCCACACGTGACCGCCGCGGGGCCGGGGTGGGGCAGGCAGATGGTGGCCGTGGTCGGTATCACGGTCTCCGTGTCGAGGCAGAATCTTCGGAGCAACCGGAGCCTGGCGGAGGCGGCGTGTCCGTCAGGTAGGGCTGGGTGGGACGTCGTGGTCTCCGAGTACAGGCAGCACGGCCGAAAGCCAGAGAACTTGAAGATGCACGAGCTCCTTCGTTGTCCTTCCGGACGCAAAGTGGTAAGAGATGCCAGGTGGGTGCAGAGGGGGGTCTTGAACCTTCTCTGGCCGTAGACAGGGCTCCTCCTTTGTCCCGGAGCTTGGGGTGCTGGGTCGGTGTGAGCCGGCTCGGGGGTTGCTTGGCCGCGTGTGTCGTCTTGTCTGGAGAAATTTTCTCGATAGAAAGTCTTCACCTGAGCTCCCTGTGAAGCATGGGGGCCTTGTGACTCTTTCAGTAGAGGAGGAAGAGTATTGTGGCGGGTGAGCTTTTGTGGGGAGGGGGACCCACACCTCTCTCAGGGCCCCTGGCCTCAGCCATGGGAAACCCCCTACTTCCTGGAACGTTTTCGTGAAACTGATCTCTTACATCCTTAACTGTGGTGCGACCTGTGGCCCGAATGACCTTGCTTGACCCCATCCGAGGAACGTACAGGGGTCTCCAGGGTCCTTGTCCCCCAGGTTACTCTCCTGGTGGCTGCTGCTGCCACAGGCATGCTCTGGGGGGGTGCCACCCAGAACAGGGGTGCAGGATGAGTGCACAGGGGTTGCGTTTTGTGCCTGTGCCAAGAGCAGAGCCGCCTGTGTTCATCCTTCTGGTGTTGGCTGCTGGCTTGGAAGAACTTGGCCCCGAGCGCATGAACTTGGGCCCCGAGCACTTTTGCTGTTCTTCCTCGAGAGTCCCCCTGGGGTGAGGGGAGCCATGTGAGCCTCCGGGAGCGTGTGCCTGCAGGGGACAAGAATCTCCCTGAGTTTTGTGGCTCTTTGCAGGAGGAGCATGGCTCAAACTGGCATAGGCCCACGTCTGGAATATTCCCCCTCTGGCTTCCTGCCTAGGTCAAGGCCAAGCTTCCTGGGCTTTCAGGAGCTGTCTTAAGAGATCGGGGGGTGGGGGGGTGGATGCCTGCTTACCCCCTCCTGATTATGTGCCAAGAAGGTTCTGACGGAGACCCGCCAATGGCCCCGGGTGGAGAATACTCATCCTGGGGGGCGGGGGGCCGTGGTGCTGATGGTGGGAGCTGCCACCATCCTGTGGTCTTGCTTCACGGGGACACGTGGACCCTATTTATGTGGCTGATAGGTTTTCTTACCGAGGGCAACGTTGACAGGCTATAAAAAGCCCATTAACTGAATTTAGGCTTCTCCAGAGATCGTGGAGCCCGATCTGTACTTGGTATTTGACATGGAAAGAACTGAAACTGCCAGGGGCCCTTTCTGCTGGGACTTTTCTGGGACCGGAGGGATGAGCTTAGCCAGACCGGCGAGCAGACGGATGAGAGCGTCAGACGAGGCAGCAAGAGGCCGGCATCGGGGCCAGGCGCCTGTCTCGATGAGCGTTCCATCGACAGCCTTTGTCTTTAATGCCAAGTGGCACAGGCAGAATTCACTGTGGTGACAAGGCAGTTTTATTGTCTTTGAAGATCAAAGTGGTTAAAAGTACCATTCCTTGGCCAGGCGCGGAGGCTCACGCCTGTAATCCTAGCACTCTGGGAGGCCGAGGCGGGCGGATTGCTCAAGGTCAGCAGTTCAAAACCAGCCTGAGCAAGACCCCGTCTCTACCATAAAAAAAAAAAATAGAAAGAAATTAATTGGCCAACTAATATATATATATATATATATACATATAAAAAATTAGCCAGGCATGGTGGCGCATGCCTGTAGTCCCAGCTACTTGGGAGGCTGAGGCAGCAGGATTGCTTGAGCCCAGGAGTTTGAGGTTGCTGTGAGCTAGGCTGACGCCACGGCACTCACTCTAGCCTGGGCAACAAAGCAAGACTCTGTCTCAAAAAAAAAAAAAGTACCATTCCTCGTTTTTAAATCAATTGTTTGGGACAACTTGTTGTCTTCGTTTTTTGGTGAAGGACGTCACTAGGTTGAGAGTCGATGCAAGTTTACTTCTTCCCAGTGGCGTGTCCTGAGCAGGGTTGAGGATGGTCTCTGCGCTCAGGCAGGGCCCTTATGTAAACGGCCGGCTCTGCTGGCTCCCTCTCCCCCCTGGGAAGGTCACGCGTCCCTCAGCCAAGGAGGCCACCAGGTTTGTTTGGAGCAACCCCTCTGCGGCATGCCTGGCCCCAGTCGGTCCTTCCGGCTTGACTCGAGGAGCCCCTGGTGTGGAGCCTGCCCTGCCCACCTGCTCCGTGAGCTTCCGGGCCCAGGCGTAGACCCCTCTTTCCTGCAAAGGGCTAGAAGATGGCTTCTAGCCCTTTGCTGAACATACAGACAGTGCTCTTAGACTGAGGACCTGATGCCACTGTCCGGCACGGTGCAGTGTGACGCGTGCGAAGCCATAAATGACACCCAGGTCATGGGAGGCAGAGAGGAGTGAAGGGGCAAAACAGAAGCTTCAGAACTAGAGGATCCTGAGCTTGAATCCTGGCTCTGCCAGTCACTAACCATATGAGTGGAGTGACGTGACTCTCCTGGGCCTCAGTTTACTCACCTGTGAAGTGGGGATGGTGACACATAATGGGTGCTTTGTGAACATAATGAGTGTGAAGCGCCACGCAGCACAGACACACGAGAATAAGGCCCCAGCAGCCCGGATCTGGATCCTGCACCACCACTCCCGTGACCCTGAAGCTCAGAGAGCCCAAGGGACTTGCCTGGTGTCCTCTGTAGACGGGTGCCGTCGCCCCCCTCCTGGTCACGTCCCGTGTCGCAGGCGCTGGGAGGAGTCTGTCGGTGGGGGTGATCGTGCCATCAGTCCTGTCTGCTCACCGGCCCCGGCCGGCCAGCGGAGGGTGCTCCAGCTCGAGGGCTGTGGGCACCGGCCGGCCCCTGGCTACACTCAGGGCTGAGGTCATTTCAAGACCGTCCCTCCCAGCCCCGGCTGGGGGACGTGGAGCGGGCGGGCTGTGCGGACCACCCCTGTCCCCGGCGGTTGCAGGAGTCCGCCCGGCCTCCTGACGGCTCGCAGGCCTCCGGACCAGCTGGCTGCTGAGCTCAGGCAGCCTGGCCCTGACCCCAGCCCCGAGCCCCATGGCTGCCCCGCCTGTCACGCACAGCCCGCCAGGACCGGCTCCTCGGGCCGAGGGGCTGCCCCGTGCCCCTCGATTCCCCGGCGAGCACGCGGAGTCATGCAACGCTGCCGAGCCAATGCTCACGCGTCGCAGCCAATTTGCCGGCCGGAGTTACACTGTGCAGACGCCCGGCCTCTCGGCTCAATGTCGGCTCGGAGGCCGTAGCGGATAGCACGGCCCCGCTCGGCATCAGACGTCCGCAAATCATCTGGGCCCGAGCGTGCCGCGGCCAGACAGTTCATTTATGCTGCGAGGGGTATGATTTGTAAAGCAATAAATTTCCCATCTTCCTGCCAGCAGTAAAGCACAGCCAGCAGGCGAGGCCAAAGCCCTCCAAAAATACACCGGCTCCCAGAGAGACCTGAAGGAGGGAGTCTTGTAGGTTCTGCTGCTCTCTGTTCCCAAGCTCACTGGATGCTGGGAAATCAGCTTTGGGCCATAAATCCTCTCCTCCATCTGGTGACCCCGGGCCCCAGCACGGACTTGGGACTAGCCTGGGGTTTGGCCATGGCCCCTTCCAAGACACGGTCGTCACTCCCTGGCCCCTCTCGGTTCTGGCATAAGGGGGAAGCCTCGACAGACATCCCCCAGGCTGGAACGATGGCACGTGGTTGACCACCTGTCCCCGCCTGGCCGACAGCGTGGGGCTTCGGGCTGGCAGAATGTCCTTCAGCCTCTCGCGGGCAAGGTCAAGCGTGTGCTCGGCTGCCAAGGGCTCTCTGCCGTGCAGGGGGCTGCTCTGGGCAGCTCAAGGGCAGACTTGGAACGAGCCTCGGGAAGTCCGCGTTCCAGTTTCTTCCTCGGAGGAGGGGCAGTGGACGCTGGGCACCTGCGGATGAGCAGACGCTTCCCCAGCAGCAGCAGGTGTTGTCATGGAGACCACAGCGCTTCAGCCCAAAGGGCCAGCTGCGGGCTGGGACCCGGAGGGACATGCAGGTAGCTTGGAGTCCCCAGTTTTAGCCAGGCCCTTGCTGCTTGCTCTGGGTGTAGTGGCTTCTGTCTAGGGGGCCCGGCTCTGTCCCCGGCCCCTGCTCTGACTGGTGTGAGGCCTGCCCGGCCCGGCTGTGCGGTCAGCGGCGTTTCAGGGTTGGAAATACCACGCCACGGTGCGGGCTCCCTCACACCCAGCTCGGAAGCTTTCCTCCCGCCTTGCACCTTCTCAGCCTTGGTATTTTCTCTCTTTCCCCTTCCTCCTCCTCCTCATCTACAGCCACCTCTACTTCTTCTGCTTTTGCTGTTTGCTGTTTTGTCCCGTTTTTATATAACACTTAGGAGCTCCAGAAGAGCAGAAAAAGGAAGTCACCTACAGCGAAAATGACCCAGACGCAACCACTGTGACTTTTATTTCCCCAAGGTTGAGGTTTTCTACTGGACTTCGGGGGCCCCAGAGAGGCGCACCCCCCCCCCCGTCAGCTATGGCAGCTCTGCTGTCACCCGTGGGCAGGTTGTTACGGGCCGTTACGGAGTTGTCTGTCCTGGGGGGGCAGGCAGACAGAGTGACAGCTCCCCAGTTCCCAGCATCGGAGACCGGCCCTGGAGGTGGGGCTGGCGGGGGCCTGAGAAGGAGGGAGGGCCTAGCGCTGGGGGTGTCGCTGACCCGGGCTGGCCCCCAGCGCCTCTCTGGTTCCGCTGTGTCACCCCAGCTCCTGCGCCCTGTGGGTGTGGCCTCATCTCCTGCCAGGCCGCGGCCTCCGCCCTCGCTCACCTCCCGCGCTCGCTGCGTGCTGACCTCAGTGCGCTTGAGGCGGGGGTGGGTAGTAGTCCCTGCTCATGGGACTGTGGTGAGGATGAAAGTGGGTGATCTGGCCCGCGGGGAGGGTGTCAGGAGACGTTGGCCGACCACGAGGGTATGACGCATGTGCGGGGTGCAGGCCACCTTGCTGCTGAGGGGGGTGCCTGCGTGTTCCAGTGTGTGTGCCCACCCCCTGCTGGGCAGGGTGCAGCCTTTGCCCTGCGGGTGACGTTTCCAGCCCTGGGACTGGAAGACGAGGGTCCAGGAGGGGAGTCTGTTGGGGGCAGTAGGACAGTCCAGCATGAGCCTTAAAGGAGAAGCCTTGAGTCTTGGCCTGGCTCTTGGGGGCGGTGACCAGGGATGGCTGGGGGGGACCCGGGCCATGCGGAGGAAGCTGCTCGTCGTCATCTTCAGCTCTTTGGGGAGAGATGAGGGCTGGAGGCTGAAAAATGTGGTCAGGACCTACTGGCCAAAAGACCAGAGGAGAAAGGCCACAAAGAAAGACATGCTGCCCTTGGGTTGCCAGGACGGAAGACCTGAGAGTGGTGCTAAGGCTCTGGGGGGCCCAGAAGTCCCAGTAAGGAGGCCCGGGACCCAGCTGCCCTCTCCTGCCGGAGCTGCAGGGTTGCCCAGATTTCAGGCTGTCTGGGTGCAACCGGGAGGGGTGGTGGGGACTGGCGGAGGGCCCCCTGGGCCCAGTGGGACAGCAGAGGTCATCCTCCTCTCTCCACTGCATGGCAGGTGGATTGCTGAGCAGGTGCAAGGTGCTGGGCACCGTGGGGAGGGGGACTTTATGCAAATTAGCTCTTTGATCTAATCCTTACACGACCCAGAGAGTAGGCGTGAGAATGGGGAAGCTGAGCTTAGAGACATCAGGTGACTCGCCCCAATTTTCCCTGCTAGGAGAGAAGTAGAAACAGGGTTCCAATCACTTCAGAAGCTTCCAGTAGACTGTACGCAGCATGCGGGCAGAGGCTGGCCCATGCTGCTCTCTCCGACTCCCTGGCGTGGCTCGGGCTGCCTGGCGGGCAGCGGTGCCAAGCGAGTGGGGGAGGATGGGCCCAGGTCTGCGCGTTTCCGAGCCTACCCCTGAGCCTCGGTGCCCCCAAGCCGTCTCCCTGCCCCTGGCCGCCCCTTCCTTGCCGGGAGAGTCCCGCTCGTCGGTGAGGGGAGGCCTGGGTTTGGCAACACCCGTCCCGGCTCTCTAGCCCCTTTGGGCCCCGGAGAAACCATTGAGTCATTCATTTGCTGCTGGGTTTGGTGATTTGTGATTCACACTTGTGAGGAAGGCAAGAGAGTGACTCACGCTGATTTTATAAGCCTGCGAGTATTCTTGGGAAGTGGCTGATCAAGTGCCCGCTGGCAGCCCGCTTCCCCCGGCTGCCAGTGCCATGGGCTTGGAAATCACTGAGTTAAACAAGTCTGCAGAAAATTCAGTCTCCCCGGTGTGATTTTCTTCATTCGAGCTAGTAGCACGAGGCGCCTTCCTTCTGGCCTGCGGGGTGCTCCGGGAGCCGGCTGTCCTGCTGGGGTCGGGGGAGAAGGAGGGCCAGTGCTTTATGTTCAGCCAGTTGGTGAGAGCTGCTGGGCCCCCCAGTACCTCGTGCCCTTGGAACCAGCGGCCGAGCCCCAGGGGAAGCCAAGCCCGGGCCCCAGTGCCGGAAGGACCGGCCCGTCTCTGCAGGGGACGGAGAATAAGGCCATGTCAGGACTCACACGCCTCGGTCAGGCCCGCTGAGCTCAGGTTACTCGTGATAAACAAGTGCAGGCGGAGTGTGGGGGCAGGGGGGGCAGGCCCAGGTGGCAAGGGTGGGTCATGTCAGACCGCTCACGGGCGACCCAAAGGATCCCTGACATGGAGCAGGTATCGACACGGGGCAATCCTGTCAGTTTGTGGCTCCGTGCCGATTCCCGTTTACTCTGCTCCGGAGTGCTCAGGCCGGAGGCCGGGGACACGATTGGAGCTGCCCCGGACTCGGCCAGCATCCGTCGTGGATGGCAGCCCTTGCTTGGAGCTGCGATTCCTTTCAGAAGCTCAAAGGAAGGGGCAGAGGTGGCCCTGTTCAAACGTAAGAGACGTCCTAAGTCTGGTGTCCGTTCTGCAAGTTCTTTGGTGTTCCCTGCCATGTTTGCGGAGCTCCTGGCAGTCATCGAGCCGGGCACAGGGCTCCGCCGTCATGGGCGTGGTGCTCGTGCGAGCTCTCCTCCCCTCCCCTGCCCTCCCCTCCCCTATGCGTCCAAAAAATGTTGATTAAGTGTGGTGGTGCATGTAAAGCACGTGGCATCATGATAGGCTCAGTCACTGTTTCTATTATCATAGTTAATGTTATCGCTCTTATTTAGCTCTTATTTAGGCCAAAAACCATGACTAATGGTGCAAATTGGCGGACATGTGACGCGAGAGCTGGAGATCACAGAAATGCCGCAGATGGGGACAGCGAGGCCCAGAGAGGAGAGGAGACCACATAGTGGGGTGTGGCTAAGAACACCTGGAACCCAGGGCTGCTCTGCTACCGTGTGCAGCTGTCACCTGGGGAAGGGGTGGTCTGAGGAGGCTTCCTGGAGAAGGTGGTGGGTTTTTTTGTTTTATTTATTTATGTTTTGAGACATGGTCTTGCTTTGTCACTGAAGCGCAGTGACATCATCATAGCTCACTGCAGCTTCCATCTCCTGGGCTCAAGAGATCCTCCTGCCTCAGCCTCCCAAGTAGCTGGGACTACAGGTACATGCCACCACGCCTGGCTAATTGTTCTGTTATATTTTTTGTAGAGATGGGGTCTTGAACTTATGGCCTTAAGCAGTCCTCCCGCCTCGACCTCCCAAAGTGCTAGGATTACAGGCATGAGCCACCGCGCCTGGCTGAGGAGGTGGGTTTTGAGATGAGCCTTGGCACGAGAGTAGGGATGAGACCGGAGGAGAGGAGAGGTGAGCCAGGGCCCAGCACAGCCTGGCCGGAGATGGCATGAGGGAAGGGCCACAAGGAGAAGGACCAGGAGAGGTGGGAGCCACCACAGCCAGCTCCGTAGCATAATTTGCGGGATCCTGAGAGGGCCTCATCGGCCCCAAATCATTTACTCCGTCCCTACCTGCAGGTGCTTCCTCCTGGCATGCACAAGTCAGAGCCGGTGGCCCTGGGCTGGGCGCCCGGGCTGTGGTCTCCTCTGTGCTCACACCCGAGGGAGCCATGGGTCCCGGCGGGGAGGCACGGGCCGGGCGTGCGTGCTGAGCGCCTCTCTCCTGGGAGAGGAAACCGTTCGGTCATCATTTGCCATTAACCCCTTAGGTTAGTGTGCTAGGCCTGCCCTAATAAACTGCCACAAACCAGGCGGCTTAAAACAACAGAAACCCGTTCTCTCGCAGTCCTGGAGGCCAGAAGTTCAAAATCCTGGTGTGGGCAGGGGTAGTTCCTTCCGGAGAAACCGAGGGAGAATCTGTCCCGTTCCTCTCGTCTAGCTCCGGGTGGCTGCTGGCTGTCCTTGCTGCTCCTTGGCCGGTAGCCACGTGACTCCTGTGTCCGCCTCTGTCTTCGTGTGGCCAATGCCTCTGTCTGTGGCTTCTCTTCTTATAAAGACACATGTCACTAGATTTAGGGCCAACCCAGACAAGTCAGCATGATCTCATCTCAAGATCTTTAACTCATTTAACATTTGCAAAGAGCCTTTTTTCACGTAAGCTCACGCCTGCAGGTTGTGGGTGGGTGGACACATCTTTCCGTGGTGGTGGGCGGGGTACCATGCCGCTCACACCCCTGGAGCGGTGTGGAATATGGACAGCCTTGAGAGACAGGTGGGTCACCAGGGAACGTTTGCTGGGTGTGAGGACAAGTCCGGTGAGCCGCTGCACTCGGGGTAACAGGAGGATTCCCACAGGCGCTGGCGCCTTGGCTGTGGGGTTTTTCCTGAGACTGAAAACTCAGGGCCCGGCTTAGAAGGGATGGCCGGGGACCTACGGGAGCCCTTTGGGCCCATGCTGGGGACGGGCCTCTGTGACTATGGTCCGCCTGTACGACGCCCAGAACAGTGCTCTCCAACAGAACTTGCTGCAGTGATGGAAATGTTCTTTAAATCTGAGCTAACATATATGTCTGTCGAGCTTTTGAAATAGTCACTGT
Organism: Mirza zaza; assembly: GCA_008750895.1. Lineage (NCBI taxonomy): Eukaryota > Metazoa > Chordata > Mammalia > Primates > Cheirogaleidae > Mirza > Mirza zaza. Next base: position 21,201 of record VSMD01119102.1, read on the forward strand.
GTGCCCAGTGCAATTGAAGGACTAGATTTTTGCTTCCACTTAACTTTAATTGATTAGATTTTAACTTAAACTGACCTAGGTGACCCTTGGCAGCTGTACTGGGCAGCGCAGCTTCCGAGTGTCTCGGTTTTGTCCCTTCTCCTGGTCTATTTTTCATTTCATTGTCAAAAATATCTTTTATCCTAAAGAGCCAAAAGTGCTCTTTTGCTTTTTATGTACGGAATGCTTAAAGTTTTAGGCCAGATGGAATGGACTGGTTTTCGACCCAGATCAAGGAGGCGTGGCCTGTTCTTTTGGCGACGTGGAAAAGTGGAGTGTTTCCCCGCAGACACTCCTGTAGCTGACAGCTGCCTGGTACTTAGGCAGAAGCGTCCGGAAGGGCCGTGGAGGAATCTGTAGTCAGTGGCAGGGAGGACGCTGCCTGGCAAGGTTTCTTAGAGCCAGAAGGAAGCGGTGAGAGCCGCATCTGCACCCCGTTGGAAGTCTGTGAGTTTGAGGTTCTTTTGCTCTTTTTCGTGGCTTTTAGAAAGCCACAGGTGAAAGTTAGGTCTCATAAAGCAATTTCCCTGTACATTACTCTTTGTGTTCTTGCTCTCTCAGATGGATACTTGCTTCAGAGGGAGGATATTTATTTTTGCACACTGTTTAGATATGATTTTAAGCAACACTTCATGTATTTATACGTCTGTGTGTTTCTGACCCTTCGGGATGTAAAATAAAATGTTTGAGAGCAGAAAATCTCCAAGCAGGTGGCTTTTGGGATGACGGGATCTTCATCGACCCAGACGCAGGTGGGCTTTAAGTCAAGCTCACCTCTTTCTCCTGGCTTCCTCCCGGCACGGGCAGACCAGACGCGGAGGCAGCAGGGTTCAAAGCCTCATCTGCTGGCCTGCCTCCGTGCTCACGCTCAACGCGAGCCTGCGGGTCCAGGCTGGAGTCGCAGGCCAGGAAGAGGAGAAGGGTCTGGGCCTCAGACTCCGCTAATGCGGGCAGATCAGGCCTGTTTTAGATGGGGCTTTGTGGTGGAGGCTGCTGCTCAGGTCATGTGAACACGGCACCGTGTACATGTAGGACACAAATTAGGGATTTAGAGGTGAGGAGGCTGGCGAGCGTTGCTAGGCAACCTTTCAGCCGGGCCTGGAGGCAACACAATGTCTGGGAGCGGCCGGGTAGCAAGGCCTCCTAAGGACAGACCCGGGCGTTAGAAACGGCGCCTGCTGCACCTGCACCTGCCGTTAGCCGGGGGCGGGAGAGGTCAGCAGGGCCACGCTGCCACACAAGCCGCTGGGGGCGTGAATGGTGCCCCCGCCGATTCCTTTTCTGTTGTGTCCTCTTTTGCTCGCATGTTTATCTGTACTCCCCCTTGTCCATAGGACAATGTGTGGTGGTGTCACAGCGGGGTAAACATTGAATAAGAAGTAACTGGGGCAAAGGGCAAGAAAGCAAGAGTGTGGCCGGTCGCTTTGCGAGTACGTCAGTGTTTACCATGCACCTGGCTCTGTAGATAGAGCAGGGCACAGAAAAGCAGCCGCGGCTCCTGCCCGCCGGCAGCTCACAGTCTAACAGGAGAGGCGGGGGTGGGGGAAGAGAAGCCACCGAGGGCCCAGTGCCATTGCTAGGAGTCGGCCACAGGTTAGACTCTGAGTGTCCTGGTAGCCAAAGCATGAGGGGAGCACGACTGCTGGGTGTGTGATCAGTGCTGTGTTGGTAATGATATGGCAACGGTAGCTTTGTCCTTTTGTCCTGGATGTGCAGACCAGTGGCACAGGGTCCCCAGCCCCTGGGCAGAGACAGCTCTCACCCACTTCATTGGCACCTCGTTTGAGGTGCCAGCCTCCTGGCTGGGTGCGTGGAGCAGCCCAGATGTCCTGTGAAGGGCTTGGGCACCCTCGGGTTGGCCAGCCCCAGGGCCCTTCCCCGGCTGCCCCTTCCCCTTAGAATGCCTTTTCTTTCCGTCATCGTCACTGTCTCTCCACCTTGTCTGTTTGTGCCCTCCAAAGGGCACATGCCCTTCTCTGACAGCATCCCATCTGATTCTTTCAGAGACACTCCCGAGCTCGCCGTAACTTTATCCATTTATAGCAAAAGGAACCGGGGGCGTAGGAGGGCCTCGGTGTGCCTAAAGTTCTGCAGCTTTCTGACCCCACTCGCTCCCGTGTTTGGCTTCATCAGATTTTTGACATTCATGCTTATGCGTCTGTGGCGGGAGCCCAGCTTACTTACAGACCCAAGAAGACCCTGATCCTGCAGCCCCTGGCATCTCTCTGGGAGGCAGGCTCCAGCTTCCTTCCCCCTTCCACGATCATGCCAGGGCCATCCTGCATCCCACGGCAGGCTGGGGTAGCCATGTACCTGCATCTGGGGACCCCCTGTCCTAAGGTGGTCCTTTAGTTTGTTTGTCTATTTGTTTGTTCATTCATTCAGCAAATATGTCTTGAGCATGCCAGGCGCTGCGTGTTAACCACCATCCTTGTTTAGTTGAGGGAGGAGGGTCAACACACATGAGATCAGCGTGCAGAGTGAAGAAAGCGTGAGAGTGCTAACCAACAGCAGCAGGAATAAAAATACATGCTCGATTTGTTCAGATCCTGCACCCATTTTATACCCCCTGCTCCCAGATCTCCCCTCATCCTGAACACCCACCAAAGGGCTCACTGTAATTGGTCAAAGTCCACTTTAAAGTGCAGTAAATCCTTGTGCCAGTTGCTCAAACAGAAGCAAGAAGGGCTCACCTCCCTTGCTCTTGGAGGCATACTTCTGTTAGTGCAACCTCAGTTTATAGCAGCCCGGTGGTGCAGAGACAGCCTCGGACAGGTAAGCCTGCAGTATTAGACTCTCGTACTAGAGGAACCTTCCCGAGTGCTTGGAGCTATGGGGCCCACTTCTGCCTGAGAATTGCGGGGGGAATCTCTGTCTTAAGAACAGGAGGGCAAACGCCTTGTGCGTGTCCCATTAATGAATGCCGCCTGCTCTCGGGTTACACAGCAGAGCTCTTGATGGATTTCAATGTTTTGATCCCTCTTTAAAGAAGGCGACCGCAGCCATCCCAATTATGAATTCTGAAATACCCTCGTGCAGCCATCGGAGCGGCAGCCGATTGGGCCGCTGTGTTATCACTCCACGCATCTCCAGAGATAGGGATCTGCATAAGTAGAACCATATTTCTGTTTTCCAGGAGCCGAGGTACCAATCCCGGGGACTATCGGGCAGAGTCTGAACGCAGCACGTGAGGAACATTCTCAGACTGGGTAAGTAGCTGGCCCGCTGATAGAGCAGATTAAGGTGCTTTTGATCTCTGCTCCCCTAATGGCAACGTCTCTAGGTTTTAAAATGACTCGGGGAAGTCTTCCTTTGAACAGTCAAGAGATTGCTTTAAGAAGAGCCAGCCCCACTCTAGACAGTGTGTCTGGGAACTTACGCCGATGGATTGTGAATGTAGCTGGATGAATTTTCCCTTCCCCCTTAAAATCATGGGTTGTCCCTAGACCATTTAGCTGGGGCCCTATAATGCACTGAGGCTCCCCGCTGGCCCCTGCACTCAGGCTGCCCGTGGGGGTCCCCAGCCCCTTGAAGGGTCCCTTGGGACTGTCAGATCTCTCTGCATTTGCGCGAGGAGGCATCCGCGTGCTGCTGCTGCTCGAGGACGTTGCTTTGCTGCTGTGCTATGCAGCCTCCAGCCAGCCTCGTCACGTTGGGTGGGGACAGGGTTGTCCTGAAGGCAGCGGAGTGATGGGAAGACACTCTGGGGAGGGCTAAGATGGGGAGCAACAGTCCCTTGTGGAAGATTGGTGGGGGGCGGGGGTGTGTGCGTGTTGCTCCGGCTCTGGGTGTATGGAGCGCTCCATGAATTAGTAAGAACTCAGATGTCAAATCGCCAGTGAAAGAAAAGTTAGTTAGGACGGTTGATCCCTCTCTCACTGCTTCATGACATGGAGGTTAAGAGTGTGGACCCCAACATCTAGACTGCGTGGGTTCAAGTAAGTCCTGGTCTCTCCGGTTTTTAGTTGTGTGGCCTTGGACAAAGTCATGTAATTTCTCTGAACGTGAATTTCTTCATCTGCAAAGTGGTGTCTAGCTCACCGAGCTTGTAAGAAATGCAATGATGCATGTATAAGATACTACCTGCTTTACTTGCTGTGTGCCCAGCAAAATTTATTGTTGCTTTGTAGTTAAGATAATGCTCATGTTATTCTAATCCTTTCCTGACTGTACACAAATTCCTCGCCATCTTTCTACACCTGAGCTCCACGTACAAGGAGCTATGGGACTAAGGGAAAAGGGCAGGATTTCATTTCAGTTTCATTAGAAAAGAATAAATGCACAGAAAGTGAAAATTGTGTCCTAAAGCATGCAAATACACATTGAAAGAGAGAGATTATTGGTTATTAATATTCATAGTCAGAGCTTCTAGGTAGGCTGTAAAAAGCGGCAAGAGAATGTTGCCCCCACCCTAAGAATAAAAACAAACCAGACGGTTTACAAGATCATCTGTTTTTAAGTCTGCCGGAGAGCAGCCCTGAGATCCAAAGGTGACCTAGTGCAGTGAAATAAAAACAATGGCAGCGCCTCTGAGAAGGGACAGGGCATGTGAGAATTCTACCCTGGGCGGGGCATCAGGAGGAGGCAGTGGCCATCACAGATGCAAGTTGGGAGAATACAACTGAAACTGTGCTGAATTTTTAAGAGGCAAGTAGGGGCTGGCAGAGGAGTTTAGGATGGTTGGAGGCTGCAGATGCAAGGGATGCCTCCCTCTTGCTCCCTCTTGTCCACTGGCCTCCACTGGGCGCTCACAAACAAGACTGGGGGCAGGGCAGGAGAAGAGACGGCCCTCTGTGGAGTAGGACCAGCCTCAGTCTGTGGCCAAGGCAGGAGGACGGATAAGAACCCTCCCACGTTCCTGACCTTTCGAGAGAGAGAGGCAGAGGCTGCCTGCCACTGGAAGAGGGGCAGGAGCATGGGGGGCCCTGCCCCCGAGGCACAGGTTCAGAGACCTGCCTGACACGTAGATTAGAATGGGGAACCACGGGAAGCTGTGGTGGACCACGCGTGGGCAGGAGTCCGTGGTCATCCGCTTGGGGAGGGGCAGAGCACTAAGGGCCTTGCACCGAGTAAAAGGCAGCTGCTGTCTGCCGCCGGGTGAGGGCCAGAAACCTGCCCACGTTCTGGATCCGGCACTGAGCGCGACACTGTGCCGTCTACTACTTGGGGGGAAGGAAGGAAAGCCAAGAGTGATCATCCTCTCCAAGGCTCAGGGTATGTACGTAGGGCTCCCTAAATGAATCCTCCCGAACACTGGGTGTTGCATGGGGCACAGCAACAGTGTGTCGCTGGGAAAAAAGCAGGAATGTTGAGAGAGACCACTTGTACAGCACAGAGCCTGCTGGAGTCTAAGGTGGTGTGGGAGAATTGAGAGAAACTCTGTGTTACAAAAGGCTTCATGCTAACTGTGGGACAGCAACAGTCTGTCACTAAGAGCACTGGAAGACTGTAGTGCACTAAATGTAAATAAAGCAATAATAAGGTGTAAGACAAACTTGGCTCAACTACAGACCAGATAGAAACTCAACTTTCCATGTTAATAGCCTGATAGAAGAGGAGAATTCTCTCTATATTTTTTTGAGGGGGGATGTATTTACCTCATCTCTACTATTTTTTGCATATAGTATGTGGCATTCAATATAAATGTATCAAGCACACACATCCAGAAAAAACCAAAACAACAATGATATGATCACTTGTTAAGAGACGAAATAATCAATAGAACTAGACCAAAGTTGGCCCAAATGTCAGGATTATCAGACTGGAACTGTAAGATAAACAAGCTAAAGGATCTAGTGGAAAAGGCAGGCAATATGTATGAACAGATGGTATGAAAAGAAAAAAAAGCAGAGGTATGAAAAGAAAAGGTATGAAAAGAGGTATGAAAAGAAAAAAAAAAAGATCTAAATGGAAATGCTAGAAATGAAAAAGAAGGTAACTGACATGAAAAACTCTGTCAATGGGATTATTAGGAATTGGACACAGTGGAGGAAAAAATTAAATAAACTTAACCCTTTGTACTCGAATGTCAAGTGTGACTCGACACGGTTAGCAAAACTTACAGAGATTAAAATGACTCTTTGAATGTATCAATAATTTGAACGATAAAAAAATCCAAATAAATAAGTTTGTATGAGAAGAAACTCCAGTTTTTTATTCTGCTTCCGTGCTTTGTAAAATGCGGGGTATTTGAAAAATTAAATCCCGAGTAGAATAAAGGAATCAAGAAAAAAGCAAGCGAGTGCAAAGGGTTAAAGACACTCAACGGAAATGATTCATACTGAAATAAAAAGAGAAAAAAGAGTGAAAAAAATGAAATACTATCTTGAGGTCTATGGGGAAACATCATATAGTCTAACGCACCTTTAATTGGAGTCCTGGAAGAAGAAAACGAGAAAGAAAATGGCAAAAGAAATATTTATAGAGACAGGGATCAAATATTTTCTAAAGCTAGTGGGAGAGAAAAAGCTCCAGAACCTCAGGTCCAAGAAGCTTAGGGAACCCAAGCAGAATCATAGTCCAGTTGCTAAAAAACAAAGGATAAAGACAATGGTATGTCAACATTAGCATGCTACAAGGAAAAACAAAAAACTTGTCAACCTATAATTCTACATCCAATGAAAACATCATTCAGAAAAGCAAAATGAGATATTTTCAGGCAGAAAAAACCTGAAAGAGTCAATCTCTAGGAGAACAGAAAATGCTAAAAGGGAGTTTTACAGGCTGAAATAAAATGATTTCAGATGGAAAACTGATCCTAGAGGAAGGACTTAATATGAATGAATATCAGGAATGAATAGACCTATAAATAAAAGGTACCTTTAAGAACCTTTAAAGATAATTGGCTACTGAAAGTAAAATTAATAACAAAGGAACATAGGAATTAATAGTCTTAGAATGAAAACATACGACAACAAGAACATAAAGGAGCATTGTAATTGGAAATATATTTTCATTAAATTTTTAAATTGCTCATGAGGTAATAGAATATGTTTAAAAAGTGAATTGTGATAAAGATAGCAATCTCTAGAAAAATCATTAAAAATATAATTCAAAAAGGCATGACTAAAATGTCAACAGAGGAGATGAAATACTAAGCATATTTGTTTCATACCACAACTATATAATAGGAGAAATGGAAACACAAAGAACATGAGGGAAAGCTATAAATCAACCCCAAATTTTGTGTATTTAAAATTGAAACACATGAATAATTGCATTAAACGTAAAGAGACTAACCTTCCCAATTAAAAGGCAAAGATTGTCAGACTGGATAAAAATGCAAGACCCAACTATTTATGTCTGTAACAAATACACTTTAAACATAAAGACTAATACAGATTGAAAGTAAAATTTTGGAGAAGATACAATATAATATAAATACTGTATACAACAGGTGAAACTGGTATCAGAGTAGACTTCAAGTCGATAAAAAGATAAAAGAAGCATTTTATGATGGTATTAAGGGGTTTAAATAATCAAGACATGAAAATACAAAACTTGTTCCCAGTAAAAAAGCTTTAAAATACGTGAAGCTAACTTCAACTAGACAATTCAGAAGAATAAAATGCATGAAGCAAAAATTGACAGAGGGAAACTGTACATATCCACTCATAGCTGAAGAATTTAATACTCCTCTCTCAGTAATTAGTAGATCAAAAAATTAGTAAGGGGATGGAAGATTTGAATAATATTGCTAATAACTTGATCTAGTTGATGTTTACCTATCTAATTATCTACCTATAGATGTTTATCTATCTAATTGATAGATTACCACACCCAAGAAAAGCAAAATGGACACATTTGTCTAGTGCATATGGAACATTCTTCAAAATAGACCATGAATTGGGGCATAAAACAAGTCTTGATAAATGTCTAAGAATTGAATTTCTAAGTATGTTTTCTGGACACAATAGAATTAAAGTAGAAATAAATAACAACAACATACCTAAATTTTTTTTTCAGATATTTGGAAATTAAACTACATACAACTAAATAAACTATTCCTCAAAGAAGAAATCACAAGGGAATTGGAAAATATTTTAAATTTAATGATAATGAAAAGATGGCGTCAAAATTTGTGGAATGCACAGGTTTTAAAGGAAAATGTATAGCTTTAAATGCTTATATTAGGAAATGAGAAAGGTGGAAAATCAATGGTCTCTGTTTCCACCTTAAAAAGCTAAAAGAGGTGAACTAATTAAACCTAAATAAAAGTAGTAATCAATGAAATAGGAAAAAAATCCAGAAAATCAGCAAAGATTGAAATTGGTGTGTTGAAAAGATTAATAACATCAATAAACTCCTGGGAAAACTAATCAAGAAGAAAAAGAGTCAAGACAAATTACCAATATCAGGAATAAAATAGGGAACATCACTGAATAGCCTATAGACATTAAAAGGATAATGAGATGATACTACAGACAACTTTGTGCCTATTAATTCAGTGATTTGGATGAAAGGGACAAATTCCTTAAAAAGCATAACTTACCAATGCAGGAGCACCCAATTACATAAAGCAAACCTTGTCTAATCTAAACACCATGTTACACAACACTGCCATAGTAGCAGGGAACTTCACTCCACTGAATGATTTGGATAGATCCTCCAAACAGAAAATAATAATAATGGACCTGAACAGAGCTCTTGATCAAAAAGTTCTGACGGATCTCTATAGAACATTCCACCCAAATAAAGTTGAATTTACATTCTTCTCAGCAGCCCATGGATCCTTCTCCAAAATTGATCACATCCTAGGCCACAAATCAGATCTGAAAAAAATTCAAGAAAATAGAAATTATACCTTGTATCTTTTCTGACCATATGGTATAAAATTACAGTTCAATTCCAATAGAAACACTCAATGCCTCACAAAATCATGGAAACTAAACAATCTATTATTGAAAAATGATTGGGTCAAGGAAGAAATTCAAAGGGAAATCAAGAATTTCTTTAAACAAAATGATAATGGTGATACTTGTTACCAAAACCTGTGGGATATAGCAAAAGCTTACCTGAGAGGAAAACTAATAGCAATTAATGCTCACATCCAAAAAACCACAAAGCTTAGATACTGACAACCTAATGAATAAGCTCAAAGAACTGGAAAAAGAAGAGCAAACAACTTCCAATCCTAGTAGAAGAAAAGAAATAATGAAGATCAAAGCGGAACTGAATGAAATGGAGAACAAGAGAACTATACTAAAGATCAACAAAACCAGAAGCTGGGTTTTTGAAAAGATTGATAGCCCTCTTGCTAGACTGACAAAGACTCAAAGGGAAAGGACTCTAATAAACTCAATAAGAAATGAAAAAGGAGAGATCACAGCAGATACCACAGAAATACAAAACATTATATTTGACTACTATAAAAAACCTATATGCCCCAAAACTATAGAACAAAGATGAAATAGACAAATTCCTGGATTCATACAATCTCCCTAAGTTCACTCAGGAGGTAACAGATCTCTTGAATAGACTAATCTCAAGCTCAGAAATTGAAGCGGTAATTAACTCCCCCCCCAATGGAAAAGTCCCGGACTGGATGGCTACACTTCAGAGTTCTACCAAACATACAAAGATGAACTCATACCTATACTACAGAAACTATTCAACACCATTGAGAAAGACGGTATCCTTCCTAACTCATTCTACGAAGCCAATACCTTGATACCAAACCCAGGAAAGGATGTAACAAAAAAAGAAAATTATAGACCAATATCCCTCATGAATACAGATGCAAAAATCCTAAATAAAATTCTAGCAAATAGAATTCATCAGCACATCAAAAAAATAATTCACCATGACTAGACGTGCTTTATTCCAGGGATGCAAGGCTGGTTCAACATACACAAGTCTATAAATGCAATTCACTTCATAAGTAAAATCAAGGACAAAGACCATATGATTCTGGCAATAGATGCAGAAAAAGCATTTGACAAAGTCCAACATACCTTTATGATAAAAACTCTTAACAAAATAGGTATAGACAGTTCATACCTTAAACTTATCAAATCCATTATGACAAACCCACTGCTAATATCATTCTAAATGGGGAAAAATTGAAATCATTCCCTCTTCGATCCGGAACTAGACAAGGATGCCCACTGTCTCCTCTTTTATTCAACATAGTGCTCAAAGTCCTAGCTATAGCAATCAGACAAGAAAGGGGTATTAAGGGCATCCAAGTGGGGGCAGGCGAGATCAAACTCTTGCTTTCGCTAATGATATGATATTATACCTAGAAAACCCTATGGATTCATCCAAGAGACTCGTAGATTTAATAAATAAATTTGGTAAAGTTTCAGGTTATAAAATCAATATACACAAATCAGAAGCATTCATATATGCCAAGAACCCTCAAGCAGAAACTCAAATCAAAAATGCAATACCCTTTACTATAGCCCCAAGGAAAATTAAATATCTAGGAGTATACTTAACTAAAGATACAAAAGATTTATACAAGAACTATGAAACACTAAAAAAAGAAATTGCAGATGATTTGAATAGATGGAAAAGTCTACCTTGTTCATGGATTGGTAGAATCAATATCGTTAAAATGTCAATAATACCTCAAGTGATCTACAGAATTAATGCAATCCCCATCAAAATATCACCAGCATTCTTTACAGATCTAGAAAAAATAATTCTGCACTTTGTATGGAACCAGAAGAAACCTTGTATAGCCAAAGCAATCTTAAGTAAAAAGAACAAACTGGGAGGCATCAGTCTTACTGACTTCAAGCTATACTATAAAGCAGTAATAGTTAAATCTGCCTGGTAGTGGCAACAGAAGCATCGATATCTGGAATAGATCTGGGATACCAGAAATGAAACCATCAGTATACGGCAACCTAATCTTTGATAAAGCAGACAAAAATATACAATAGGGAAAAGAATCTCTCTTCAATAAATGGTGCTGGGAAAACTGGTTAGCTACATGCAGAAGATTGAAACAGGATCCATACCTCTCACCTCTCACAAACATTCACTCAAGATGGATAACAGACTTAAACCTAAGGCATGAAACCTTAGGAATCCTAGAAGAAGATGTTGGGAAAACCCTATCGGACATTGGTCTAGGCAAAGAATTTTTGAGGAAGACCCACAAGGCAATCACCACTGCATCAAAAATAAACAAATGGGATCTCATCAAATTAAAAAGTTTCTGCACAGCTAAGGAAACCATCATTAGAGCAAATAGACAACCCACAGAGTGGGAGAAAATATTTGCTCTCTACACTTCTGATAAAGGTCTAATAACAAGAATCTATCTAGAACTTAAAAGAATAAACCAGAAAAAAATCAGCCCCATTAAGAAATAGGCAATGGAAATGAACAGAAACTTCTCCAAAGAAGACAGAATAATGGCCTGCAAACATATAAAAAATGCTCAACATCTCTAATCATCAGAGAAATGCAAATCAAAACCACAATGAGATACCATCTAACACCAGTAAGAATGGCGTGTATCAAGAAATCCCAGAACAAATCCTGGCGAGGATGTGGAGAGACAGGAACACTCTTACACTGCTGGTGGGACGGCAAATTAGTGCAACCTCAGTGGAAAAGAATTTGGAGATACCCCAAACAGCTAGATATAGAAATACCATTCGACCCAGCAATAGCATTGTTGGGCATCTACCCAAAAGAGCATAAGACATTCTATTATAAAGACATCCGCACCCGAATGTTTATGGCAGAACAATTCACTATTGCAAGATCATGGAAACAACCCCAGTGTCCATCAATTCATGAGTGGATAATTAAAATTTGGTATATGCTCACAATGGAATGCTACTCAATTTTAAGAAATAACAGTGAGCTAGCACCGTTTATGCTATCCTGGATTAAGCTTAAGCCCGTTATCCAAAGTGAGGTGGCACAAGATCAAGAAAATGGGATCCACATGTACTTGCCATCAAATTGGTACTGACTAATTAAAGCTATGGTGCTCAAATGGTGGTAGTATTCACCAGGGTTTGGGGGAGGGGGAGATACACGTCTTAGGGTTGTGGCGAGCATTGTGGGGGGAAGGGAATACCTCTAACCCTTAGTAGGGAAAGGCAAAGATATACAATGTAACTAAAAGGTCAAAAAAGGAAAAAAAACTTTCATCGGGTAGTGGGCAGTTGGGAGAGGGGAGGAAGGGAAGGATATATACTTACAAAATAGGCGCGATGCATACCACCTGGGTGTTGGACACGCTTGATGTTTTGGCAAGTCGGGTTGGGGGGAGGAATGGCAGGGGCAATATATGTAACCCTAACAATATGTGTACCCCCATAATATAAAATAAAAGGAAAAAAGCATAACTTACAAAACAAGAAATAGGAAACCCTATACTCATTAAAGAAATTGAATTTGTAATTGAACAACTTCTGACAGACAAAATTAAAGACCTAAATAAAGAGAGATACCATGCTTAGAAATTGGAATACTGAATATGAAGATGTCAGTTCTCTCAAATTGATCCGTCCTAAATGAAATTCCAATAAGCTCTTATCTTTGACAAAATAATTTTAAAATTCATGCAAATAGGCAAAGGACCTAGAATAGCCAAAATGATATTGAAAGAGTAAAACAAATTTGGAAAACTTATTCTACCTCACTATAAGACTGACTACATAGCTCCTACACTGATCAAGGCAATGTGGTATTGATGAAAGACTGGATAAATAGGTAAATGGAACAAAATAAAGTCCATGCATAGACCCACAGACGTATGGACGAGCGATTTTTGACAAGGGTGCTAAGTAGATTCAATAAGGAAAGAAAATCTCTTCAATGAACGGTGCAGAAACAACTAGATATCCATTTAAAGAAAAAAACACATGTTAGTTTCTACTTCTAACCATATGTAAATATCAGTTCAATATGGATCATTGACCTGAACAATAAAAGCTAAAGCAATACAATTTCTAGAAAAAAACAGAATGTTTTTCCAAATTCGGAGTAGGCAAAGATTTCTTAGAGAAGTCACAGAAAGCATGGCCCATACAGCAAAAACTGATAAGTTGTCATCAAAATGAAAAATTTCTGCTTACTAACGACACTGTCAAAAGAAGTATGAACAGGCAAACCACAGATTTGCTAACACATGTCTCAGAAATGACTTGTATCCAGAATATGTAAAGAACTTCTGCAGCTCAAGAATAAAAAGACAGTCCAATTAAAAATGGGCAAAATGATCTGATTAGAAGCATCCCTAAAGAAGATATACAAATGGCCAATAAGTACATGAAAAAGTGTTTAACATAATCAGGCATCGGGGAAATGCAAATTGAAATGACAGTGAGTTACCGCTGGACATCAGCTAGAAGCTGGTTAAAGTGAAAAAAAAAAAAAAAACAAAAACGATGACATGAGATGTGGGAGAGGATGTGGAGGACCTGGAACTCCTGTGCGCTGCTGGTGGGGGTGTAAATGGTATGACCACTTTGGATAACTGGCATTTTCTTAAAAAGTTAACAATATGTTCATGGTATGGCCAGTAATTCTATTCCTAGGTATTTACCTGAGAGAAATGAAAATGTATTTCCACAAAAATTCTTGTATGAGAATGTTCATAGCAGCTTCATTGATAAAAAATCTGAAAGTGGGAAACGGCCCAGGTGTGCATCAGTGAAGAACAGACAGACACACTGTGGCACAGTCACGCAGCAGAGTGCCAGCCAGTGTGACAGAATGAACTGCCACGACACGCAGCCCCGTGGATAGGTCTCACACACCGTGAGTGAATGAAAACGCGCCTGCTACGTGTCCGTTTAGAGAAAAGTCTAAAATAGGAAAAAGTAACCTGTGATGATGGAAATCAGATCAGTGGTTGATTCTGGGGGAGTCGGAGATTGCGTGGAAAGTGTGAGAAATGTTCTGTGTCTTCATCTGTACTCATCAAAACCGATTGAACCGTTAAGACCTGAGCATTTAGCTTTATGTAAATTATGCCTTAATTTAAAAAAGTGGGGTAAAAAAAAATCATTCTTTTGCTGAGCTTCAAATCATAGGTGACAGATTTGAAGTGGCCACATTTAAGACAACCCAACAATGTGGCTGTTAGATTACGGTGAATGACTATTATGATAACAGTGTTGGAAACCTAATTTAACATATCGAATGAGAGCTGCGTGCTTTAAATAAACCTCTTCTCCGGCAGTGCTTACTTTGGAACCCACGTCCGCCCGTTCAGCCTGGGCTTTCAGGCAGGCCAGGGGCAGGGCGGGTAAGGAGCAGGCCCCTGCGTGCCTCGTGCCACATGGGCAGGGTGTCCCCCCAGACTGGGGGAGCGGCAGTCACAGCAAACGTCCACAGATAATGAGCCTCAGTGGAATCTGGCAATTATCTCCTTCTGAGTCCGGAGTCTATGAAATGCTCTCCGCTAGACTTCAAAAGCTGGAAGTCATCTTAGTTATCTCTTCGAGGGACCCCAGCTTAACCCTCTCTCCCGATCTGTGACATCAAAGGCTCGGTTTCATTGCAGAACCGTCTGGCACGATGGCGTCGGGCCGGCTCCCCTTTGAACAGGTCTAGGAGACAGGGATGAGTCAGAGCTCCTCCGCGGAACCCCTCCCGCGGCCCAGCCCGGGGCCACCTGGCCGGTGGCCTTGCCCACCTGGAAGGGGGCTCTCGGTCCCGCTCTGCTGAGATTGGGACCTAAGCCCCCTGCCCGCCTAGGCCTGGGAGGGCAGGGTTTCTTTCCTTGCTTTCTTTTTTTCCCCCCAATATTTCAGTCACTGGTAATAATAATAATCTTTGACTAGGGAGTAAAACTGTATTTTTTCTCTTGCATTAGCAGAGCAAGGCTGGCGAGGGTCAGCTTTGACTCTGGACTTTCCTTTTGTCATCCTTTTATTTGCATATGCCGCCAGCGCGCTCCCCTACCAGGTTCTTAGGTGAGAATCTGTTTCTGCTGGTTACACTGACCTTGTCTTCCTTGCTCCAGTACATTTTGTTCTCCTAAAATAATATAAGTATTTGTGGGTATACAGGTTTTAAAACGAAGGCTATTCGTTGGATTTATTTGTAGACAAAATTTAGGAACGAAACGTTGCTTCCCGCTTGTTTCTCCGCTGCCCCGTGGTCACTCTGGAAGTTAAAAAGTCCGGGTCGCTGCTGCCCGTGCTAACCACTCCCCTCTCACTGCATCCTGCCACAGATGCAGAGTTTCAGTTTAATTTGGGCTCCTGGTACTCTGCTCGCAGCGGTAAAGGAAGACCCCGGCTTCGTAAATCTTTTTTGTTTTTCCACTTTTAATTTTAAATGTAGCTAGACCCCAAGTTTATGTCCATGTAGCTGACCTTTTCAATACTAAGAGCTATTTTATAAGGCAGCACAAGTAAAAGTTATCTGCAAGGCTGGGTAATGTAAAGTATTTATGAATGAATGTGCAAAAGCCGGTCTGGGGGGTGTAAAAATGTGGGGCGGTGCTCGGGCAGGACTGCTTGTGACTTGAGCCTTCTTCGCAGTGAAGCATAACTCATGCTGCCGTTAGCCCTTAAAACAGGAAATAATATACCCATTTAACTTAATCACAATTTATATTACATGTGCATATTTCTAAACAAATGTTGTAGTTGGAGAGTTTGGTAGCAATAATATTTATGAATTACACTTTTAGTTAGCAGAGGAAATGTGTGACCTCTTACATTTGGTTTGACATTTGAATTTGGTGTTCAGTGTATTTGACAGGAGTGATGGATTCTCATTAGCTCAGCATATAAACAGGAAATGCTTCCTCAGTGAACAGTTATGGATGTAGGACATCCCCGAATTTGAATGTTCAGTTGCTTATCCTGCTCCAGACGGTGAAATTTATTTAATGTCTCTCTTTTAAAAAAAAAAAAAGTTAAAGCAAGGCTTTAATTCCGTGCATAGCAAACCTGAGCAAGGCACGGACCGGGAGCTCTGAGCAGCGGCGAGGCTGGTGGAGTTTGCAAACCCACGTGGGTTTGCAGTCGCTCCCCGCAATTTCCAAATGAGATAACCTACGGGAATTGGAACATGACGTAGGGGCAGATTGGAGTAAGCTCACGCTTAACCTTTACCCGCAGCGGGATTAAAGCGGTTCGTGCAAAACGGGATCGCAGCAAATTTGGAGCATAGCTGGAGGTGGCCGTTTTATTTGGAGTTTGCGGCACCGGCTGGGTGGGCGCTCCGTGAGGAGGCCGCAAGCTGCTGGAGGGTGGGAAAGCGGAGAAGGCCCGCACGTCTCGTGGGAACGGGGAGAAGCCAGGCCAGCGGGCCGCCCCCGGCCTGTCCCCCGCCGCCCCCGGCCTGTCCCCCGCCCCTCTGAGTAACGCTCAGAATCTAATTAGAAGTCAGAAACCCGGAAAGTGGAGCTGGCAGGCCCTTCATCTGAATTTCAGGTCTTCAGAGAGGGAAAGTAGCGTTTTTATTGTTGGAGGTCAGAGTTTAAATTTAGTTTATATCGGATTACCAAAATATGCTTTCGGTGAGGTTAGATTCTCATGCTCGGAGGGAGCCGGACTGTAATGAAAGCAAACAGGGTGAGAAATAATCCCATTACAGACGAACTCTTCACTTGAACCTCAGGCACTTGGGGACGTAACGACACCCTGTCTGCGAGCAGATAAAGGCGGAGCAGGCGGCAGCTGGGAGGGAGCCTCCCGCCCAGCACGTCGACCGTGGCCCCTTCCGACCCTGGCACGCCCGCGCCCGGCTTGATCTTAGGGCACTTAGAGAAATTACTTATTAATTAGGTTTGCTCCCCCCTCGCCCCCGTCTCCCCTGCTAAAATTTAAGCCCCAGGAAGGCAGGGATTTTTGTCCATTTTCTTCCCTGCTGTCTCCCCACCATCCGGATCACAGCCTGGCTCGTGGGAAGCCCTTGCTACATACTTGTTTGGATGAAGGGACCTCAGTTCCTCTGAGCAGAAAGCAAAGACTTTTAAAACCAAATTTTTTTTTTTTTTTTTTTGAGATAGAGTCTCACTCTGTTGCCCGGGCTAGGGTGCCGTGGCGTCAGCCTGCCTCACAGCAACCTCAAACTCCTGGGCTCAAGCGATCCTCCTGCCTCAGCCTCCCGAGTAGCTGGGACTACAGGCATGTGCCACCATGCCCGGCTAATTTTTTCTATATATTTTTAGTTGGCCAATTAATTTCTTTCTATTTTTAGTAGAGATGGGATCTCGCTCTTGCTCAGGCTGGTCTCGAACTCCTGACCTCGAGCGATCCTCCCTCTATCGGCCTCCCAGAGAGCTAGGAGTACCGGCGTGAGCCACCGCACCCGGCCTAAAACTGAAAACTTTGAAGGTGAAACGAGAGAGCCAGAAGCCCCCTTTGTGCTCTGGGAGAAGCAGTGATTGCCCCAGGAGGAGGAAGGTGTCCTCACTCCCAAGGGTGCTGGGAGGGAAGCCACGAGTCCCAGACTGGGGTAGGGGTACAGCGCCCAGTCCCCGGGGGCGGGGGCCACACTGGCCTTGCGTGGGCTTAGTGCCGAGTGGACGCTCGGCAGCCAGGTGTTGAGCCTGACAGAATGAGGGAGGCGTGGCCTGCGTGACGAGTTCTCTGTTGTGTGCCCCGGAGTGCACGTCTGTCCTTCCCGCGTCCTCTTAGGGCAGCGAAGCGGACACCTCCAGCTGCAGACCGGGTGGGCGGGCGGGGGGGCTCCCGCAGCAAGGAGGCCCCCCTCTTCCTGGACAGGCAGGAGCAACCTGAGGGCTGAGAGGTGGCGCTGGCCAGTAGGAACGAGTGTCCCTTCAGAGCCAGCTTCGCTGTTCCTGAGCAGGCTGGGAGCAGGAGCCCCACCGCCACATTCCTGGGCTTGAAGCGAATCCTCACCCATTGAGGATGTGCCTGTGGGAAGACTGTCGTCCTTCCTCCTTTAGAAATGGCACACATGAGGCCGGGCGCGGTGGCTCACGCCTGTAATCCTAGCACTCTGGGAGGATGAGGTGGGCGGATTGCTCGAGGTCAGGAGCTCGACACCAGCCTGAGCAAGAGCGAGACCTCGTCTCTACCATAAATAGAAAGAAATTAATTGGCCAACTAATATGTATAGAAAAAATCAGCCGGGCATGGTGGCGCATGCCTGTAGTCCCAGCTACTCGGGAGGCTGAGGCAGCAGGGTTGCTTGAGCCCCAGGAGTTTGAGGTTGCTGTGAGCTAGGCTGATGCCACTGCACTCACTCTAGCCTGGGCAAGAAGGTGAGACTATGTCGCAAAAAAGAAAGAGAGAGAGAGAGAAAGAAAAATTGCATGTGAGATAGACCCCCCCTCGCTTGTGCCTCCAGTGAAAAGAATTTGCAAACTGTCCCCCTTCCCCCTGGAAAAGAACGCCCAGACTGTCCTCTCCCTTAGTTTGAGTACTCTGAAGAATGTGCGTATGGTTCGCCGTGTGCCTTTGGTCTTTCAAAACAAAACAGTCTGTATCAGCCTTGCAGCCCCCAGACCCCACCTCTTACCACCCAAACCCTTCGCCAGAGCCGGAAGGGGCAGGCCAGAGGTTTCTGTGCAAAGGCAGACGCGCTCAGCAGGCGTGCATTCAGCATGTGCCCACCCAGCGCCTGCTCCGGCTGGCGCTGGACAGAGAAGGGTGACCGAGACACAGGCGAGGTCGCTGCCCTCCTGAGACTTAAACCCCAGCCGGGAAGATAGCGACGGACTGAGCGCTTTTGAGCGGGGTGGGCTGACCCGGAGTCGCGGGCGGCTGTGGGAAGCGGCCTTGTTCCCGTGGCCTCAGAGCTGAGCCGCCCGGCCCGCGCTTCCCGGGTGGGTCCCCAGACCCGCCTTTGGCCCTGCGGGGCCAGAGAGCAGGATGCTTGTGGACCACGCCCTGGAGAGCAACCGGTCCCTTAAAGGGAAACCGAAGCCAGTCCTCTGCTGAGGCGGTTTTCAGACGAGCGTGAACACTCTCTTTTTATCAGTGCCACTTTTCCAAGAGCAGGAGATTGCACTGGCAGAGCTTGGGAAGCGTAACCGAGCACGTGTCACAGGCCGAGCCCTTTCCTAGACCACAGGCCTCTCCTGCCCAGGCTCGTGCAGCCCCAGAGACCTTTGTTGACGCTGTCGCTTTCCCTCGCCTTGTTGTCATCCTCTGTTCATCCACGTCCTTCCGCTCTCAAGACCTTGCGAGCCTCCGCCACGGAGCGCCCAGCTCTGGGCGCTCAGCTCTTGCCTGCCTCTGAACCCTGGGGATCCTTAAAGTTGTTCTCTCGGGGTGTCGGGTACCATGCCGCCCCCACTTGAGTGTGAGCTTGAGTTGGGGCTGTGCCGGCCCTCTGGCCGCTCCCTAGTGGCCGCCGATGAGTGCACTCCGCAGTATTTATTCAGCATGTCTCGAGGCTCTGCAGCCACTGCCCCGCAGTACACTTTGTGCTGTAGAGTGATTAAAAACTTCTCTCTGCCGGACGCGGTGGCCCACGCCTGTAATCCTAGCACTCTGGGAGGCCGAGGCGGGAGGATCACTCGAGGTCAGGAGTTGGAGACCAGCCTGAGCAAGAGTGAGACCCCGTCTCTACTAAAAGGAGAAAGAAATTAGTCGGACAACTAAAAATATATAGAAAAAATGAGCCGGGCATGGTGGCGCATGCCTGTAGTCCCAGCTACTCGGGAGGCTGAGGCAGGAGGATCGCTTGAGCCCAGGAGTTGGAGGTTGCTGTGAGCCAGGCTGACGCCACAGCACTCTAGCCCGGGGAACAGAGTGAGACTCGGTCTCAAAAAAAACCAAAACAAAACAAACTTTTCTACTTAAAAATATAATAAAATTAATATATATTTTCTGTAAAAAGCAATATAAAATGTATCAAGAAAAAAAATCAATAGTCTGTGAGTCCCCAAGAGGTGGCCAGTGTTTACAATAGAGAGTGAGTCCATCCGCGTCTTTCTCTGTGCGCAGACTTAAATAAAAATATATATACGTATTTAGGGATTTTACCTTTTTCCTCTTTTTAAAAAAGTGGCTCGTACTAAACATATTACTCTACGTTTTAACATTGCTTTGTAATGAACACCACATCTTGGTACTATGTTACATAGTAAACTTGCTAGAGAAAAGTGTCCCCTGTCAGAAAGGGACATAGATGAATTCAAATCTTCTGACACATGTGAGTAACTTTTTAAAAAAATATTAAGTGATATAGAAGAGCAGCAAAGAAAGGGTTGTAGCAGTTCAGCGTAGCTTGGCAGTGAATGGGAGCTCCTCTATTCCCATGCCCTTACCAGCCCTGGTCATTCCTAATCTATTTTGGTTTCGTCAATCTGATGGTTCAAATTTGTTGTTTTGATGTATATTTCCCTCACTACCAGCGAAGCTGCATATTTTTTCATTGTGTGTTGGCAACTTACATTTCCTTTTCTTTCAATTGCTTTTTCATATCGTTTGTCTATTTTTCTGCTATTTTTTTCTTATTAATTTGTAGGAGTCTTTTACAACTACGGCATGTAAACGCTTTGCCGTGTGTGTTGCAAATATTTTCTCCCTTCTGTTGTTTTAATTTTGTCTCTGACAAATCTGGCTTCCTAAAAGTTTAAAACTAATTAAAATTTTAAAATATTACGGCATTCTCTTTCTTTCTGACTGCTGGTTTTTATGACTGAGTTAAGAAGCCCTCTCTCCTCTGAGTTTACATACACGGTCTCTTAAATTTCTTCAAATATTCTTTTTATAGTTTTTCTTTTCGTTTAGATCACTAATCCACCAGGAAGTCGTGTATGTATATGGCGTGTGGAAGGGCCTCTAGCTTTCTTTAATAGATGATGCTGGACTGAGCGTGCATAGGGGAGGAAAAAATCCACTTCCTACCCACTGCACCTGTGTGTTATTTTTCCCTTCTGATCTATTAGTTTCCCAGGCCTTGCTCTCAAAACTTTTCCCTTGAGCTGGAAGACAGCACCCGCTATCTTGACAACATACAGGGTACCGACATGAGCAGTCGTTCCCTGCCCAGGTAAATCTCTCTCCGCCTGATATTTAGCTGTCGGCAGGAAAGGGCAGGGTTTGGATTATGCACTCTCAAACTCAGACCTATTCACAGTTCTCAAAGTGGCAAGTATCTCTTCTTTTAGCCTGGGGGAAAGACCTACTATTTGAATTATGACAACCCCAATCTGTGCCCTAAATCACCAACTTCTTCTGTGCTGGTGACCACAGAGCCCCAGTGTACGAGGTCCCCGTCACAGGCACCCTTGTCCTCGGGAGGCTGGGGGGTGGTGTCCGTCTGGCTTTTGCTTTTCAGTATCTACTCCTGGGCTAAGATTTTCTTTAGGCCAAGTTTCAGCCTGGAGCAAATTTTTTATGGCTGTGAGCTAATCCCCTAGCAAGCCCTGGTTTATATAGAAACGCTGACACAGAGCGAGCTCTGGTGACTCAGCTGGGGCGGCTGGGCTATTTACGGCTCCCTGATGCCAATACGGGATAATTCTCATCTAATAGATCCCCTTTCTGTTGGGGCCGGGGATCCCACCTTTCCCCCCAGTGGGGCGATGCAACTTGTTGCCCGAGAGCCGAGCGAGGAGAGGCTGCCTTGGAAGCAGCCCGAGCTGCAGTGAGTTACAACCAAGGTGGGCTTTTCATCCTGGGATTGCCAGAGCCTTAGAAACAAATAAATATTTTCATCTCCTATTTTGTCTCTGGGCAGTGGGCCCAAAAAGCGTCTTGATTCTTCTCAGTAAAAGTTGGGAGAAAAGCTGAGGATGACTTAATTCCCTTTTCCTCTTCTCCTTTCTGCACTTATTTCTTTGCACGG
This sequence comes from Mirza zaza, assembly GCA_008750895.1. NCBI lineage: Eukaryota > Metazoa > Chordata > Mammalia > Primates > Cheirogaleidae > Mirza > Mirza zaza. The sequence goes on from VSMD01119102.1 coordinate 42,942, forward strand.
AGGACCTGGAGCAGGGATCCCAGCAGCCACTGTTGGAGGCGTGAGCCAGGCGGGATGGGACGCCAGGGCCACTGGGAGCGGGGCAGTCAGCACGCCCCTCTTGTAGATGGGGGGCTGAAGGGGCCCCCAGGGGATTTGGGGCTGGAAAGAGGTGGTCAGCTTGTAGTTTGGGCTGCTTTTCCATTATCAACGTTCACTTAAGCAACTATAGCCCTTGGAAGGGCTAAGAAGCACCCCGTCTCCATTACGCCCTATTCCCTGCCCTGATCTGGTGGGAGTGGAAGGAATTAGACTCTAAAAAAAGAATTGTGGGTAAAATATTCATAACATAAAACTTACCATTTTAACCATTTACATGTGTAGTGCTGTAGTATTATGCATGTTCACATTAAATATTCACATTGTCATGCGACCGTCATCATCATCCATTTCCAGAACTCTTTCATCTTCCCACACAACCTGGTACCCAGTCAGCAGTAACCCCCACTTTCTGGGGGGGGGGGGCAGACTCTTGCCAGTAAAGGGTGAGCGGAGCTGGGCCCGAACTCCGATGGGTCTGGGGTGCGCGGTGGGGAGCAGGGAGTTGAGGCCTTGGATGCCACGTGGCTCAGGTCCTTTTCTCACTCCTTCTTCCCTGATGCCACTCGGCAAAGCCACTTCTCTCTGCTACGAAAGGCCCTCCTGGACAGATGGCTCCCAGGTGCCCCAAGAAGCGGCCATCTCTGTACAGGAGGGAGCCCTTGTCCCCACGTCAAATCTTTCCCAGTGACATTTGGAGGATCATACAGGCAGGAAGATTTCAGTATCCCCATTTGGCAGATGGGAACTCTGAGGCCTACAAGGGTAAGTGACTTGCCTGGTTACCAAGCGCTGGAGCTGGGACTTGAACCAAGGCCACTCGGCTGCAGAGTCCGCGCCCTCAGCCACATCTATGTATTTACCAGAAGCGCTGGGGCTCTCAGAGTGATCCCCAGGCCCCCCAGGGCCATCCCAGGAGCTCCGAGCATAACTCTCAACTTGGTAGGCCATCCGGTGGGCCCCACCTAACTCGAGGGGCCTTTGAAGTTAGTGATGTCGAAAGTGGGGCAGCCTCGTCTTGGACCAGCTTTTATGGGGCCTGTCCGGGCTGGAAGCACTTAGCGATGGCAGGCAGATAAGGCAGAGGCCGGCCTGCCTTGATAAGGCCGGGCGGGGGCGGGGTGGCGCTGCTGCGCCAGGGCTGTGGTTTCTGCCCGGAGTAAGTGCGATTCCTGGCAGAGCCGCGGGAGCTGTGAAGACAGGCTGGCGGCCCCGGGATTTAGTGGTTTAGCTTTGTTGAAATCCCCAACTTCAAGGACTGCCCTTGGTGACTGAGCTTGTCGGGCCAGTTAGGAGCGAGCTCAGCGGAGCTCTCTCGGGGGAGAGGAGGAGGAGGAAGGTGAGCGAGGGATGCCCAGAGCGCTGGGAGGAAGGAGCTGTGGTCACTCCTGATGGACGAGGGCCCACTAGTGACCGGCGAGATGGCGAGGAAGACCGTGGCACGCGGGCCTGTCCTGCCTGCTCACTCTTCCTCTTCCCGGGCTGCCCCTTCTCCGAGGCCCTGCCAGGCCTGGGATTCACCTGGGCCCGGGAGCAGCGGGGCCTCCAGCTTCGGGGAGCCCGGGCAGTCCTTGAACTTGGGGTTTGTGGGTTGTCTTGCCTCTCCAGGTGGGCTGGCCGCAGCCTAGGACTCGTGAGGATTGTGGGCTTGGGACGAGGATGGGAAGCCGGAGCTGGACGGCCGAGGGCAGGGAGGCAGAGGGCTGTCCCCGTGGTGCAGGTCCTCGTGGTAGCACGTGCCCGGTGCTGACTGCAGCACAGGCCTGGGGAAAATAAGGGGGCTTATGAAGGCATTGAATTCCCCCGAAACCCCTGTGATGAGCTGGATACTCTTAGTACCCCTGTCTTGCAGCTGAGGCTCAGAGAGGCACAGAGAGGCTAAGTAGCTGTCACACTGACAGTAGCATGTTTGAATACACGTCCGACTCCCCAGCCCGAGCTCCTCACTGCCGTTACAGGACTGGCGGGAACGCCTGCCCGAAGGACGTGGCCCCGCTCGCCGTGGCCTGGCCGTGGGTGCTCAGCATCGGGCTGTGTGGCGAGACGCTGGAGAGAGGGAGGGGTGCACCTGGAAGTGCCTGCTGAGCCCTTCTGGGGGACAGCTCTCCCCTAGTCCGGAGGGGCTGTGAGAGCCCGGCCGCCAGGTGTGTGTGCAGGGATGGCGGGCAGGGAGCCTGGGTCTCTCGAGGGGGTCCGTGCTCACGCCCGAGAAGCTGAGCGACAAGGCCAGCCCGTTCCTGCCACAGCCCACAGAAGAAAAGGCAGCTGAGCCCTCCTCGGAAGCATTTCTGCCCTGTGTTATTACATGTGATGAAAAATGGATTCTTTCTGACAATCACAAACGTTCGGCACAATGGTTGGAGAAAGATGAAGTGCCGAAACACAGTCCAAAACCAAATATTCATCCAAAAAAGCTAATGGTGTCTGTCTGGTGGACCAGTGCTGGTGTTATCCGCTACAGCTTCCTGAAACCTGGTCAGTCGATTACAGCAGATGTCTATTGGACAAAATGATGAGGATGCTTGTGATTAAGCAGCCGAGATTGGTCAGTAGCGACAGGCTAATCCTCTTGCAAGACAACGCTCAACCACACGTCACACAAACAATGCTGCTCAGACTACAGAGGCTCGACTTGGAAACTTTCTGCCATCGCAGGCTTATTTGCTGCTGGCATAAACTGGGTACCGTTAAGATGGCAAAACTGCGCCGATGGTTTAGGTGCGTACTTTGACTAATCGTACTGTTTCTTGTTTGAGATATGATAAACTACACTTTTGATTCGAAATTGGGCATTTCATAGGTAATGACATGATAATCAGATATCAGAGGTCAAAAGCAGCCATGTCCTTTTCTCCCTCATTCCCTCCCACCCCTTCCTTTTCATCTCCTCCTGTTCCTCTTTTTGCCACCGAGAGCTTTTATTAGTTCTCCTTTTACATTTCATTTTAAAATAAAAGTTGCCTTTGCGCATAGTTTAGAGAGGCAAACAGTTCTAGAAGGTCTGTAGCAAGCATGCATGGCACATGCATACTCCTGGACTTCTCCCTCTGCCCCCGCCCCATTTTCTACTTCCCAGAGGTATCTACTTTTGGTAATTTAGTGGATTCTTTTGGTATTTATCTCTATATGTCTAAATGACGTGCTTATATTTACACTACTTGAATTTTCCATTTTCAGTGTTGTCTATTGACTTCTCACTGGGTAAGGTGCTTTTCTTTACCATCTGTCAAAACCCACATTTCCCTGCCCATCTTTCCAAAATAGTTATAGTGTAAATTTATTAGATCAATATTTAGTGATTATATTATTTTGACCCTGAAAACACTATTCACAGCTAAACTGTGATGACTTGTGCTTTCCTGGTTGACATTTCCCCCCTGGGGTTCATCTTTCTTTCTCTCTGCTTAGTTCTTTGTGTCTATGTCACTGATTCAATGCCAAACTCTTCCCCCCAGTTGAATAAAATTTGTCTCAAAATTGTATTCACAATTCTTGTTCTGTCAATCTCATCTTCTTGAGGACATCTTTCCTGGAACATTCTGGACTGGATTGGGTGCTTCCTAGATCTGCTATACAGCTGTGGTTTGGGCATCGCTCTTCATTAATGTCTTAGCAATTCCCCTGGCTTCCTTTTCTGCTAGATCTTGTTTCCTTAATTCCATATCTTCCTCTTTCTTGGGTTACCTCTTCATTTTGGTGAAACACATTTTTCTATTCACTTAAAAGAAGAAATAGGCCGGGCGCGGTGGTGGCTCACACCTGTAATTCTAGCACTCTGGGAAGCCGAAGCAGGCAGATGGTTTGAGCTCAGGAATTTGAGACCAGCCTGAGCTATAGCAAGACCCCGTCTCTACTAAAAATAAAAAGAAATTAGCTAGACAACTAAAAATATATAGAAAAAATTAGCCGGGCATGGTAGTGCATGCCTGTAGTCCCAGCTACTCGGAAGGCTGAGGCAGGAGGATCGCTTGAGCCCAGGAGTCTGAGGTTGCTGTGAGCTAGGCTGATGCCACGCACTCTAGCCCAGGCAACAGAGTGAGACTCTGTCTCCCTCTGCAAAAAAAATAAGCAATTTTTTTGAGACCATGCGTGTCTCAATATATATTTTGTTCTCATGCTTAATTAATGGTTTGGCTGGATATGGATTTCTGGGTTGGAGGTGCTTTTTTCTCACAACACTGATGAACTTGTGCCTTTGTCTTCAAGGTGCCAGTGTTGCTAAGAAGGCCATTGTATAACATCTGTTTCTCTCTCTCCCTCTCTGCTATAGGAACTGTTGTTTGTCCCTGTAATTTTGCAGTTTTATAAGTTTCCTTGATGGCCATTGTATAACATCTGTTTCTCTCTCTCCCTCTCTGCTATAGGAACTATTGTTTGTCCCTGTAATTTTGCAGTTTTATAAGTTTCCTTGATGTGGATCTATTTTTGTTCATTGTGTGAAAAGACGACTTGGTGGCTCTTTTCAATCTGGAAATTCATATCCTTCACTTGCGATTATTACTTGTGAAAACTATTTCCTTGATGCTTTTACATTTGATCTTAACCAAAAGGCCAAGAAATGATTCCTTGGTGATTTCATTTCTCATTAATTTTCTTATGTCCTGCCCTCTTCCTCACCCTGAATGCCGATTATTTGGATGTTGGATCTACTGAACTATTTCTCCCATATTCTTATTTTCCTGTGTTTCATCTTTTTATCTATTTTCCAAGCCATTTCTTTATTTTTGAAGTTTTTTTTTTATTCCATTTGTTTCTACCATCATTTAAAAATTTTTCCAAGAGTTTTTTTTTTCTGTTTTCTAAAATGTTTCTTTTAAAAGTAGTGGCTTGTTCTTGTTTAATAGATATCATCTCCTCTCTAATAGTAATGATACTTTTAGTGAAGTTTTCTCCTCATTATTTGTTTTGGATTCTCTATTTCCTTTTAGATACTTTCTTCAAATGTCTCGTGGTTCTTGATCGTTGCTTACGTTTAAGGGTAGGAGCAGTAAAGAGCTGACTTGAAACTCTATGTTCTTGAGTGGGGCTGTTTGAACTATGAACTCCATGTAGCATAGTCTAGCTGGGCTCTTTTCAGATGAAACCCTTGGTATTGGTGTCTTTTAGATCTTTTCTCTTAGACTCAACAGATTGCAGAGAGAAATCTTCTCCAGTTTTCCTGCCTGGAGGATCTATCCTAGGTCTGACTACCAGCATTCTGGGCAGAAGTCTAAACTTCTCTTTATTCATTATGTATATTAGTCCTTTTGGGCTGCCATAACAAAATACCACAGACTGTGTGGCGTAAGCAACAGAAATCTATTTTTGTCATAGTTTTGGAGGCTGTAAGTCTATGATGAAGGTGTTCTCAGAGCTGTTTTCCGGTGAGGCCTCCCTTCCTGGCTTGTAGATGGCAGCCTTCTCGCTGTGTCCTCCCATGACTTTTCTTTTGCACATGTCCAGAGAGAGAGAGAGAGAGCTTGCACTCTGGTGTCTCTGCCTCTTCTTTTATCAGCCCTATCAGATGAGGGCTCTGCCCTTATTTAATCTTAACTACTTCTTTAAAGGTCGTATTTTTAAATATAGTCACTTGGTGGGGAGAGGAGGGCTTGAACATATGAATTTTGGTGGGGCCTGGGGTGAGACACCGTTCATTCCATTACAGTATGCAAAGGTTCACTTAATCTTTCTGTTTCCATTCCGATACCTCCACCATCAACTGCGTGTGGTGAGCTCAAGACCATTTTTCCCTCTCTAGAAAATCTTTCAGTTTTCTGTTGGAGTGGTGAAGAGGCTGTCACCTGGCTGTCTGGAATGAGGATGGGTATCTGAAGGTTTGGTGGTTTCTTAAACAGATTGTACAAATAATCTTCCTCTTTTTAGATGCAAATTCATCCTCACTTCCAGACACAATGTCGCCAATTCCTGACCAGCTGATTTTTGGCTTTCATGACTGTTGATTCGGGACTAAGGTGTTCAGATGTGCTAAGGTGGTTCCCACTTGTCCAGCTTCCAGAATGTTCTTGCTGTCATGTTCTTTCTGGTTCTCTTTGTCCATGGGGATTAGACAATAACATGGTTTTTACTGTCAATTAAAAGGTATTTCTGGAAGGGGAGTAGAGGTAAGTATATGTTTGTTTAATTCCCCATTTTTGACTGGAAGCCATAGGTGGTCTTTCCTTAAAAGCCGATGGAAGCCCATCTGATGAGTTAGCTTTGATTTTAAGCCTATTTCCCCCTTAAATCTGGTGTTTTCACAAAATGTGTCTGTCACCTCCAAATGTGTTTGATTCTGGGGCAGGATGTATTGATTAGCTTTTGAGGACTAATGGTCTCGACCAAAAGATAGGGAGCACTCTCTGGGCTTGTCACAAGTGTGTGAGCTTCTTAATAAACTCAGAAAATGGTCTGTGCTTTGAGTTGAACAAAACCTCCACATTCTCTCGAGCACCATTTCCCTACATTTTATTATAAAACTTGATATTTTTCCAGGGAATCTAATCCATATGTTTCTCTCTTTCTTTTTCTTTTTTTGCTTTTAATGCATCATAATATTGCTTCAAAAAGCACTGTTTCAGTCGATGGGCTTTATTAGCTTTTTTCCTAAGTAAGATTTTCCCTTGCGCTTTCATTTAGAATCATAATTTTTGGAAACTTCTCAACCACAAAGTTGAAATGAGCCCCCCAAGAATCTGAGTTTCATTTAAAATTTTCAATCTTGTTGGGTTCTAATTAGGGCAAATCTATGTTCCCTAAAATCTTGTGGGCTCTGTGTTTCTCAGCTGAGCAAATCTACACCCAGAACCTACTCGGCAAAGCACCCATCACCAAAGCAGGTGTTCATTTAGCACACCTGGGGCATACCTGTGGTGTGGTCCACTCTGACAGCGGGAAGACGAGAGGAGAAGCAGAAGTGGCCCCTGCCCCTGGGGAGCCCACCCACTGCCTAGTCAGGGAGACTGGGGCAGAAGGACAGGGTCTGTCATTTCTTCACTACCTAATGCGTGTCAGGTACTGGACCTGCTGCTTTGCCCATTGTTGTCCTTATTTAAACCTAAGAATAAGCATTATTTTATCTACATTGAAGCCTCATATAATAAGCCTTTAGGATAAATATAATTCTTATCTCCATTTGCAAAAGCAGAGCGCTGAGCCTCTGGGAAGTCACTAAACTCGCCCAGGATTGCACAACTCATAAGCGATAGAGGCCGGGTTGGAATGTAGACAGGATCCCAACACATAAAAACAGAGCTCCAAGAAGCAGGAAAATGATGAGGTATGTGGCAGGGAGGGAGTGTTCATTGATGGTGGGGGAATTAATATAAGGGGCCGATGGTGCATGCTAGAGGAGGGAAAGGGGACTTATGATGACCGTCGCCCTAAGAGAAGTTGTTCTAGAAGCATCTCTTGTTCTAAATCTGTCTCAGCCTCCACCGCTGCCATGCGAGTCCAGGTCACTGTCATCTCTGTCCCAGGTAACCGCTGCAGCCTGTGCCCTTCCCCCGCTCCACCAGCCACATCACGGTGGTCTGTTCTCCACGCAGCAGCCAGCATGATATGTATGGGGTTTTTTATTTTTTATTTTTTTGAGACAGAGTCTCACTCTGTTGCCTGGGCTAGAGTGCCATGGCATCAGCCTAGCTCACAGCAACCTCAAACTCCTGGGCTCAAGTGATCCTCCTGCCTCAGCCTCCCGAGTAGCTGGGACTACAGGCATGCGCCACCAGGCCTGGCTAATTTTTTCCTATGTATTTTTAGTTGGCCAATTAATTTCTTTCTATTTTTATTAGAGATGGGATCTCGCTCTTGCTCGGGCTGGTTTCGAACTCCTGACCTTGAGCGATCCTCCCGCCTCGGCCTCCCAGAGTGCTGGGATTACAGGCGTGAGACACTGTGCCCGGCCCGTGTGTATTTTTTAATCTGAGGCAAATGTACCTGCAGTGAAATGCACATAGCTCGAGTGTGTAACCTGGCGAATTGTGACACGTTGCGCACCTACGGTCACCACCCAGAGCACTTCATTGCCGCAGAGTGTCCCTGTCCCCCCCCTCCTCCCAGCCCTCCCTCCTCTGACGGGCTGCTGTTCTCACTTCTACCGCCGGGGCTTGGCTGAGGCTGCTCCTTCGTCTCACACAGGTGCAGTCGCACGGTGTGTGCTCACTCGTGTCCGGGTGCTCTCTCAGCGTGGTGTTGGAGAGAGTCCTCCACGCCGCTCTGAACATCGGTCGTTCGCTTTTCCCATCGTCGAATAGTGTTTTCATTGTATAAAAGACACCCCAGTTGGAGGCTGTTAGGAATGGAGTTGAGACAAACATTCTTGAACAAGAGTTTTCTAATAGACATGTGTTTTTATTTGTATGGGTAACAGAGAAGAACCGTGTGTTATAGACAGACGTGTATTCGAGGTTTTCAAGAAAGTGCCAAGTGGTTTTCAAAGTGATTTTACCGTTCTGCACTTGCACCAGCAATGGGAGAGGGTTCCCTTTGCTCCTCTCCCACACTGAAATGTGTAGCATGAAAAAGGAGCAAGAGCTGAAATAACAACTGGTTATTGACCTGGGTAAGAATGAGTCTTGACTCTATCATGTATTTCAAATTAATTGTTATGTATTGTGTGAGGTAAGAGCCAAGTTTCATCCCCCTTACCAATATCCAGTTGTTCCAGTGCTATTTTAAAACATTATCTAGCATGGTTTCTTGAAAATGATGCTTTCTTCTACCAATTAAATTGCTTTGCCAAAATCCATATATGTGCGAGTCTGTTTCTGGATTATCCATTCCATTCCACTCATATATTTGATTATCTTTATGTCAGTGTTACACTGTATTAGTCACTGTAGCTTTACAGTAAGTCTTAAAATCGGGCAATGTAAGTTTTCCAAGTTTGTTCCTGAATTTGTAATTTTTATTATATATATTTATAGATGTGTGCTGTGTGATACTTTGACACACATAGTAAAATGGTTATTATAGTCAAGAAAATTAACGTTCATCATTTCACATGAGATTATGTAGTATTTTTTACGTGAAAAATGAGATCATCATACTCCAGTTTCTCTTCAGATAGTATAAATCTTTTGCCTTTTGCTAAAGATAAGTGAGATCACGCAGTATTTTATTTTCACTTAGCACGATGTCCTGCAGGCTCCCTCGTGCTGTGACAAATGGCAGTATAAGGCTGAGTCGTGTTCCATTTTACATATGTACCACAATTTCTTTATCCATTCATCTGATGGGCATTTAGGTCGTTTCCCTGTCCCAGCTATTGTGAATAACGCTGCAGTGGACATGAGTGTGCCGGCGTCTTTATAAGGAGGTGATTTCATTTCTTTTGAGTATTTTCCCATCAGATGGACGGCTGGGTCATGTGGAAGTTCTATTTTTAATTTCCTTAGGAACCTCCATACTGTTTTCCATAATGGCTGCACCAATCTACCTTCCCACCAACAGTGTACAAGAGTTCCCTTTTCTCCACACTCTTGCCAACACTTAACACTCATCTTTTTGATATTAGCCAGGCTAACAGATATTAATACAAGGTGATATCTTATGGTGGTTTTGATTTGCATTTCCCTGATAATTGACGATGTTAAGTATCTTTTCATGTGCCTGCTGACCATTTTTATGTTTTATTTGGAGAAAGGTGTGTTCGGGTATTTTGCCCGTTTTTAAAGTGGGTTCATTTGTTTTTGTTTTGCTATTGAGTCATGCAAGTTCCTTATATATTTTGGGTGTTAACCCCTTATCAGATATATAGTTTGCCAGTATTTTCTTCTAATTTTAAGGCAGCCTTTTCATTTTGTCAGTTGTTTCCTATGCTGTGTGGAAGTTTTTAGTTTGATGTAGTCTCATTTATTTATTCTTGGTTTTGAAGCCCAAGTGTGTAGTGTGATATCTAAAACATCTTTGCCAAGGCCAATGTCAAAATTTCCCCCTATGTTTTCTTCTAGAAGTTTTGTGGTTTCAGGTCTTATGTTTAGGTCTTTCATCCATTTTTGAGTAGATTTTTGTGTATGATGTAAAAAACGGTCCAATTTCTTTTTTTCTGTTTTTTTTTTTTTTTTTTTGCTTGTGGATATCCAGTTTTCCTAATACCATTTATTGAGGAGGCAATCCCTTACCTATTGTGTCTTCTCATTGCCTTTGCTGAAAATTACTTGAACATATATATTTGGATTTATTTCTGGACTCTTTTCTGTTCCATTTTCCCTTTCCCTTTTTTCCCCTTTGAAGAGCAAGGCCTTACTCTGTTGTGTGGGCTACAGTGCCATGGCATCATCATAGCTCACCACAACTTCAGACTCCTGGGCTCAAGCCATCCTCCTGCCTCAGCTTCATGAGTATCTGGGACTGTAGGCATGCACCACCACAATTGGCTAATTTTTCCATTTTTTGTAGAGACGGGGTCTCACTATGTTGCTTAAGCTGGTCTCAAACTCCAAGTTTCAAGCAATTCTCCAGCCTCAGCCTTTCAAAGTGCTAGGATTATGGGCACGAGCCATCCTGTTTGGCCCACAATGTGTCTGGTTTTTGGCTAGTACCATACTGTTTCGTTTACTAGCTTTGTAATAAATATAATTTGAAATCAGGAAGTGTTATGCTTCCAACTTTGCTTTTGTTTCTCAAATTACCTTGGCTATTCAAGGTCTTTTGTGGTTCCATATAAACTTTAGAATTTGTGTTCCATTTCTGTAAAAAATGTCATTGGAATTTTGATAGGGACTGCACTGAATCTGTATATTCCTTCGAATAGAGGGGACACTTTAACAATGTTAATTCTTCTAATCCATGAACATAGGATATCTTTCCATTTAATTGTGTATTCTTTAGTTTCTTTCATCAGAGCTTTGTATAATAGTTTTCACTGTACACCTCTTTCACCTCCTTGGCTAAATTGGTTCCTAAGTATCTTATTCTTTTTGATGCTGACAAAAAACCCCACATAAATTTTTTCTTGAGTTCTTTTTTGGATAGATCATTATTGGTGTACAGAAATACAGCTAATTTTTGCATATAGATTTTGTATCTTGTAACTTTACTTAGTTCATTTATTGTTCTAACAATTGTTTTGTGGACTCTTTGGGGTTTTCTACGTACAGGATTATGTCGTCTACAAATAGGGATAATTTTATTTTTTCCTTTCCAAGTTGCATGCCTTTTGCTTCTTTTTATTATCTGATTGCTTTTGCTAGTACTTCAGAACTATGTTGAACAGAAGTGGCATGAGTGGACATTCTTGCCTTATTGTATTGAATCTTAGAGTAAAAACTTTCAGTTTTTCCTTGTTTTTTTTTTTTTTTTCCTTGTTGATTATGAGGTTAGCTGTGGGCTTTTTGTAAATGGCCTTTATTTTGTTGAGGAAATTTCCTTCTATACCTAATTGTTGAGAGTTTTTATTATGCAATGATGTTGAACTTTGCCAAATGGTTTTCCTGCATCAGTCGAGATGGTTATGTGGTTTTTATGAATATCTTTTATTCTGCTCATGCGAATAGATCACATTGATTGATTTATATATATTAAAGCAGTCTGGTATGCTAGGAGGAAAACTTAAGCCCAGGAGTTTGAGGCAACAGTGAGCTATGATCACACCTTGTAAATATCTACTGCACTCTAGCTTAGATGACAGAGAGAGGCCCTGATCTCTAAAAAATTTTAAAAAGCAAAAGAAAATATGAATATTAGAGTTAGCTTGTCAATTGATTCGTAGAAAGTTTTAAAATCAGAAAATGTGAGTCTTCCAACTTTGTTTTTGTTTTCAAGATTTTTTTGACTATTCTCAGTCCCTTGTATCTCCATACAAATTTTAGGATTGTCAATTTTTGCAAAAAGGCAGATGGAATTTTTTTTTTTTGAGACAGAGTCTCACCCTGTTGCCTGGGCTAGAGCCCTGTGGTATCAGTGTAGTTCACAGCAACCTCAAACTCCTGGGCTCAAGCAATCCTACTGCCTCAGCCTCCTGAGTAGCTGGGACTACAGGCATGTGCCACCATGCCTGGCTAATTTTTTCTATATATATGTATATATGTTTTTTAGTTGTCCAGCTAATTTCTATCTATATTTTTAGTAGAGATGGGGTCTTGCTGTTTCTCAGGCTGGTCTCAAACTCCTGAGCTCAAACCATCCTTCCGCCTCAGCCTCCCAGAGTGCTAGGATTACAAGTGTGAGCCACCACGCCCGGCCAAAAGGCAGATGAAATTTTAATAGGTTAAAATAGATTTAATTTTAATCTGCATTGAATATGCAGATCAGTTTAGGGAGTATTGCCATCTTAACATTTTTATGTCCCTTCCAATTTATGAATGTTGAATGTCCTTCCATTTATTTGGCTTTTCTTTAATTTCTTTCAATGTTTTGTAGTTCAGAGTTTTTGTGTACTGTTTTCATTTGTTGTTTTGTTTGTATCAGGGTAATGTTGACTTCAAAAGAATTAGTTGGAAATTATTTCCTCCTTCCCTATTTTCTGAAAGACTAGTATAGGATTGCTGTTGGTTTTTTTTTTTTTTTCCCCTTAAGTTAGTTGGAATTGACCAATAAGGCCATCTAGGCCTAAAATGCTGGGGATATTCTAAATTATGAATTCATTGTTTTTAAAGGATATAAAGAACTATATACCAAAAGTCAATTTTACTATATATTAGTTTAAAGCATAAAATTAGAGAAGATATAGGAATTTTCAGATTTTCCATTTCTTTTTGAGTACATTCTGGTAATTAGTGTCTTTTAAGGAATTTCTCTATTTCTTTTTAATTTTCAAAATTGTTGGCCCAAAGTCATTTGTAATATTCTCTTATTATCATTTTTAATGTCCATATGACCTGTAGTGATATACTCTGTGTTATTTCTGGTATTGGTAATTTGTGTCTTTTCTCTTTAAGGGTCTAATTAGTCTAATTTTGATTTTTAAAAAAGATTATCTACTTTTGGTTTCATTGACTATCCTGTAATATTCATTTTTTATTTCATGTATGTCTGTTCTTTATTATTTTCTTCCTTTTACTAATTTTGGATTGCATTTGCTCTTATTTTTCTAGCTTCCTAAGATAATGGCCTCTTCCTAAGGTAAAGGTTGTGCATTTTTTGACCAATCTTCATTTCTGATATAAGTACTTAAATCTATCAATTTCCCTTTAACCATGACTTTAGCACCATTATACAAATTTAGACATGATGTATTTTTATTTTTGTTAAGTGCAAAATATTTTCTAATTTCATGTGCTTTCAAATTCTGTCATTTAGTGCATCCAATTTAGCATTGTGTTTTTAATGAATTGATCCCTTTCTCATTATGAAATGCTTACTTTCATCTGGTTTTATATCTGGATTCTCTGCTCTGATCTGTTGGTCTATGTCTCTGTTCTTGTGTCAGGTCTATGTCTCTGTTCTTGTGTCAGTACCTTGCTGTGTTGGTTACTATAGCCTTATAGTATAGCTTGAAGTCTGGTAAATTGATGTTTCCTAATTTGTTCTTTTTGCTTAAGGTTGCTTTGATTATACTATATTTTCTCTGATTCCATACAAAGCATAGAATTATTTTATCTAGATATGTGAAAAATGATGTTGGTATTTTAATAGGGATTGCATTGAATCTGTAGATCACTCTAGGTAATATAGACATTTTAACAATGTTGATTCTGCTGATGCATGAGCATAGTATGGTTTTCTGTCTGTTTACATCCTCTGCTATTTCCTCCCTCAGTGTTTCATAGTTCTTCCTGTAGAGGTCTTTCACTTTCCTAGTTAAATATATTCCTAGGTATTTTATTTTCTTTGTTGCTATTGTCAAAGGTTATTGAGTCTTTGATTTGGTTCTCAGCTTGACTATTGTTTGTGTGTATGAATTTGATTTGTGTACATTGATTTTGTAACCTGAGATTTTGCTGAGTTTATCAGTTCCAGCAGTTTCTTGGCAGAATATTTGGGGTTTTCTAGATATAAGATCATATCATCAGCAAAGAGCAATAGTTTGACCTCTTCTGCCCTCATTTGGATACCCTTGATTTCCTTCTCTTGTCTGATTGCTCTGGCTAGGACTTCCAGCACTATGTTGAATAGAATTGGTGATAGTGGGTAACCTTGTCTGGTTCTAGTTCTAAGTGGGTATGCTTTCAACTTTTCCTCATTCAGTATGATGTTGGTTGTGGGTTTGTGGTATATGGCTTTTATCATTTTGAGGTAGGTCCTGTCTGTGCCTATTTTGTTAAGCATTCTTATAAAAGGGTGCTGAATTTTGTCAAATGCTTTTTCTTTGTCTATTGAGAGGATCATATGGTTTTTGCTTTTATTTCTACTTATGTGGTACATTACATTTATAGGTTTGTGTATGTTGAACCATCCCTGAATTTCTGGGATGAAGCCCACTTGGTTGTGATAGATTATTATTTTGAGGAGCAGCTGAATTTGGTTTGCTAGGATTTTATTGAGAATTTTTACATCTATATTCATAAGGGATATTGGTCTGTAGTTTAGTTTTTTTTTTTTTTTTCTGAGACAGAGTCTCACTCTGTTGTCCAGACTACAGTGAGTGCCATGGCGTCAGCCTAGCTCACAGCAACCTCAAACTCCTGGGTTCAGGCAATCCTTCTGCTTCAGCCTCCCGAGTAGCTGGGACTACAGGCATGTGCCACCATGCCCGGCTAATTTTTTATTATATATATATTTTTAGTTGGCCAATTAATTTCTTTCTATTTTTTTATAGTAGAGACGGAGTCTCGCTCTTGCTCAAACTGGTTTCAAACTCCTGACCTTGAACAGTCCACCTGCCTCGGCCTCCCAGAGTGCTAGGATTACAGGCATGAGCCACCATGCCCGGCTGTAGTTTAGTTTTCTTTTTTTGTTGAGTCCTTTCCTGGCTTTGGTATCAAGGTGATGTTGGCTTTGTAAAATGTGTTGGGGGGGATTCCTTCCTTCTCGATGTTATGGAATAATTTCTGTAGAATAGGTACCAGTTCTTCTTTGAAGGTCTGGTAAAATTTGGCTGTGAAGCCATGTGGTCTGGGACTTTTAATTTGTTGAAAAATTTTTTATTGCTGCTTTAATTGTGGCACTTGATATTGGTCTGTTCAGGAATTCTATTTCTTCCTGACTAAGCCTAGGGAGGCTGTGTTTTTCTAAGAATTTGTCCATTTCTTCCACATTTTGAAGTTTATGTGCATATAGAGTTTTATAGTATTCAGAGATGATATTTTGTATTTCCGTGGTACCAGATACAATTTCTACTTTTTTTATTCCTGATTGAGCTTATTGAAGTCCTTTCTTTTATGCTTCTTATGAATCTAGTGAGAGGCATGTCCATTTTGTTTATCCTTTCAAAGAATTTTTTGTTTCATTAATCTTCTGTATAGTTCTTTTATTATTGATTTCATTTAGTTCTGCTCTGATATTAGTTCTTTCTTTCCTTCTGCTGGGTTTGGGATTGTTTTACTCTTCTTTTTCTAGTTCATCGAGACAATTCTTTAGATTATTGATTTGTGATCTTTCCATTTTGGATGTAGGCATTTATGGCTATGAATTCCTCTTCTCAGGACTGCTTTAGCTGTATCCCACAGATTTTGATAACTTATGTCCCCTTTATCTTCTAGTTCAAAGAATCTTTTTATTTCCATCTTAATTTCCTCCTTGACCTGACTATTGTTCAGTGATAGGTTGTTAGTTTCCATGACTATGTGTAGAGATGAGTGTTTTTGTTAGAGTTGATTTCTAATTTTATTCCACTGTGGTCTGAGAAGATGGATGGTATAATTTATGTTTTCTTAAAATTTGTTGAGACCTCTTTTGTTGCCTAGGATGTGATCAGTCTTAGAGAATGTTCCATAAGCTGAGGAGAAGAATGTATATTCAGTGGATTTTGGGTAGAATGTTATGAAAATGTCTGTCAGGCCCATTTGTTCTATAGTTCTGTTTAAGTCCATTCTTTATTTGTTTATTTTTTGTTTGGAGAATCTGTCCTGTTCTGTCAGAGGAATGTTGGAATCCCCAACTCTTACGATGCTGCTGTTTATCATTTTGTTTAGATGAAGTGGGATTTGCTTTATGAATCTGCATGTACCTGTGTTAGCTGTGTAAATGTTCAGAATTATTATGTCTTCTTGTTGAGTTGTTACCTTTACCATTTATAATGACCATCTTTGTCTTTTATTACTTTTGTTGAGTAGAAGTTGATGTTATCTGATATAAGAACTGTTATACCAACTTTCTTTTAGTTTCCATTTGCACAGGGTATTGTTGCCTATCCTTTGAGTCTGAATGAGTCCTTGTGGGTTAGATGTGTTTCCTGGAGACAAAAGATACTTGGCTTATTTTTTTTTATTTATTTAGCCAGCCTGTGTCTCTTGAGTGGGAGTTCAAGCCATTCACATTTATTGAAAGAATTGATAAGTAGGGTGGATTTCTGTTCATCCCGTTGAGTAGAACTTTGTTGCTTTGTTTTATCTCTTGAGCCAATGTGGTATCTGGGCTTTTACCTTTATCTTTTGGGTGATTTTACACTGGTGGGTGTCTATTGTGCTGATCTGTGTATACTACAGTTCTGAGTACTTCCTGCAATGCAGGTCTTGTCTTGAAAAATTCCCTCAGTGTTTGCTTGTCTGGGAAAATCTTTATTTTCCGCTTCATATACAAGACTTAGTTTTGCAAGATACAAAATTCTAGGCTGGCCATTTTTCTGTTTAAGTAGGCTGAGAATGTGGCCCCAATCCCTTCTGGCTTGTAAGGTCTCAGTTGAGAAGTATGCAGTTAGTTTGATGGGTTTTCCTTTGTAAGTTACCTGTTACTTTCACCTTGTAAGAGCACCTCTTTCATGTTTATTTTGGCCAGTCTAATGACTATGTGTTATGGTGTTTGCCTCTTTGTAATGAATCTCCCAGGAGTCCTTTGAACTTCATGTACGTGGATATCTAGATTTCTTGCAAACCAGGGAAACTTTCCTCAATTATTCCCTCAAATAGGTTTTCTAACCCTTGTGTATTTTCTCCTTCATCCTTAGGGATTCCTATGATTCTTATATTAGGCCTCTTTACATAATCTCATATTTCTTGTAGGCTTTGCTCGTTGCTCTTATTTCTCTGCTCTCTTTGACTTCTTTAATTCAAAGGTGTTGTCTTCAAGCTCCAAGATTCTTTCTTCTGCCTGATCTAATGTATTCTTAAGGCTTTCTACTGTTTTGTATTTCCTTGAATTAATTTTTCATTTCCAGAAGTTCTGTTTGATTTTTCTTTAATCATTCAATTTCTTTAGTGAATTTTTCATTCTTTTCCTGCATCATTTTTGTGATTTCTTTGTGTTGGGTTTCTGTTTTATCTTGTATTTTATTGAGCTTCCTTACAATCCATGTTTGAAATTCTTCATCTGTCATTTCAATATTCTGATTTTGCTTGATATCTATTGCTAGAGAGCTGGTGTTCCCTGTTGGGGGTGTCCTTTCACTCTGATTCTTCATACTTCAGAGTTCTTTTGCTGATTCCTTCTCATCTGGAGCAGCTGTTGCTTCTTACATTGGGATTTTCTTTTGTTTAGATAATGACATACCCGGTTTAGTCTCTGAGCCAGTTAGGTGGTGCTTGTGGGTGAGAATCAACCATACCCTGTTTGATTGAGTTAGTAAATGTTGTAAAGCTGCAGTCCCCAATCTTCTTGGCACCAGGGACCGTTTTCATGGAAGACTATTTTTCCACAGACCAGGGAGAGGTGGGATGGTTTTGGGATGATTCAAGCACATTACATTTAATATGTACTTTATTTCTATTATTATTACATTGTAATATATAATGAAATAATTATATAAGTCATCATAGATTGGGGACCCTTGCTGTCAAGGGAGTACCAATTGACCTTCCTGTCAGGAGATGGTGTTTGCTATAGGGAACAAGCTGCAATGTTGTTTTTGGCTCCTGTGACCAGCTCTAGTTCCTCAGAAGCACTCAAATGCCCCAGGTGGTGAGTGGGACCCTGGAACTTCCAGATGAGTCTTTATTGTCCACCACAGCAGAGGCAGGTGGGGGAGTGAGGCTGGGTTGGGCTGTCTGAGTGAGCCTGTCCTCAAGCTCCACAAATGCTAGCAAGGGATTTGCTTTGGCAGGGGTCAAAGGTCTGTTCCCCACCTCTGGACAAAGCTGCCAGAGAGGGGATGAAGTGTCCTCTCTCAACCATAAAGTCTGTGTCTGGAGGTGGGGCTGTCTGAGACCCACAATCCAGCCATCTGGAGCCAGCCTCATTGCTTTCCACCATCCCCTATTCCACAGTTTCCCCAGGTCTCTGTCAGCAGGCAGGACCTCAAGCCAGCCAAGGTCCTCTGCAACTGTGATGCAGGCTGGGAGGTTCCCTGCCCAGGATCCTGGCCTGTGCTGGGAGCGTGGCCCTCCCATGGAAGGAGGGTGCCCCATGAGCATGCTGCACCTAGGACCCATACTGTACTCGCCCTGTGATCTGCCCCTGCAGACACCCACACCTTTCGAGACTAATTCACAGATATCCTCTCCATGCCCCTGGGCAACATGATCAAGACCTGGGTGTATGGGACCTGGCCTGTGGGCTTGTCCCTGGGGTACTGGAGATCATTTCTTGACCATGCCAGGGAGAAGCATGCTGGTCCCGAGTCACAAGGGGTGCCCAAGCTGATTCAGTATCCCTCTGCTTCAGGGTGTGCCCCACTCTGATGGGGCTGTGTAGACAAGGAGCACAGGGTGGGGGGCCAGCAGACAAGGAGCTCACATTCTGAGCACCCCTCAGTCCATTGCAGGACCCCTCAAAAGAAGATATGAGCCCTGCTCCCTGTGGAAGCCTGTGTGGTGGCTCAGTTGTCTCCCTTGGCAGCACAGTTTGGGGAGGGGAAGGGGAGGGAAAGAGTCTGGGTGGAGGAAAGCCAGCAGTCTGGTCATCTCTAGCCCTCTCAATTGGATGTGGTCTGCCCAGAATGACATGGATCTGGAGTCATGCAGATCACCTAGGACCCACCGGCCCCCTGTGGCTCGTGCAGTCTGGGCTGCAGTTGGGAAATGTCTGTGTGGGAATGAGCAAGATGAAACCTAGGAGTTGAAGACCCCTGGAGAGGACAAAGTGGATAGAGAACCAATATGGCCATCTGGGCTCGGGTCCATGGGGTGGGAGGCACCCTGCGGTGCTGGAAGCCTGGTGCCCTGTCTGCAAAAAGCTCCCAGCTCACTGGCAGCAGCAGTCTCTGGGCTCACACGGGCAGATCTCAGGAGCCCAGCAGTTGTCCAAGATATGAGGGAGGGAGAAACCAACTGCTCCACCTACTCTTCCCGCTGGTCTCCGAGCCTCTCGGGGATTGGTCTCCATAGATTCTTTTCTCCTTCCAATTCTGTTCTGCACACTCTTCCCAGATAGTCTCTTAAAGATTCTGGCAACCTTCCTTCAGATCCTCATCCTGTCTATGTTAGTGTGTTTTTTCTTTTCTTTCGTCTAAAGCTTCTCCTTACTGAGCTGCTCTGGATGGTGGTGGTGTCTCTGGTCCACCATCCTGGAGCTCCTCCAACCATCGTTCCCTTTCATATCTTGTTATGCGTGTTCTTGCTCAAAGTGTTTCAGCTTTGGCCAATGGAAACTCTTTGAGGTTGGTTCCATGCCGCTCACGCCTGTCCTCATCCTATTTTGAGCAGTTCTTTACTTTCTGGCATCACAAGATCTCCAGAGTCCTTTTTTGTTTTCTCTGTTTCAGCTCTGGAATTAACCACTTATCCAGGGAGCCCTGCTTTTTGTTGTTGTTGTTGCTGTTGTTTTTAAAATCAAGATTGGAGAATGGTATTTGGAAGCTAAGATCTGGGCAGTAAATGCCCTCATTGCTACTGGGATATCATTGTTTGTAGGGTTTATCGGTGCACAGAATGGTGGAAATGTATGTATGTACTCTAGCCTGTGTGTAAGTTCATTTATGTTTATTTTTGTATTTACCTAAGCAAATAGATTTTAAAAATTATTAGTTCCAGTCCAATACCAGTATTTATTCTAGCCTTCCCCATTGGTTTATTTGCAACACCTTTCTCAGATTGTGAAAAACCTAGGTTTCATTATTTGCATCTATTTATTTGTTCAACTCTAGTACACCCATAAACCTGTTTCAGAATTGCTAACTGGTACTCTGAATATGGGTTACTCACATATAATGTGACTTACACAAGAATGTAATTTGTAACTCTGTAAGAAACAAATACAGTAAGTGCAACATAGTATTTGAGTATAGTTTTTTCTGTTTAACTTTGTAGTATTCAGTCAAAATACAGTTTTTGAGTTACTTAAATTAGTTCTTTTCCTCCATCACCTTCAGTGTGGTTATGCTATTCATTTGGAATACATTTGTTTCAGTTTGTGTTCCATTTTGGGTTCTCACCACTTCCTGGTTGATTTAATTTTATATAAATATACATGAAATAAAATTTATTCTTTGTGGCGTATACTTCTAAGAATTTTGACAAATACAGATTCATGTATTCACCACCACAGTCATGATATAGGACAACCTGTCACCACCAAAATTCTCTCGTGCTTTCTCTTTGTATCAGCCCCTTTCCTGCCGTCTATTCCTGGTAACCACTGATTTTTTCCTCCACTTACCATTTTCAAAAGGTCATAAAAATGGAGTCATACAATACGTAGCTTTTTGGGTCTGGCGACTTTGATTTAGCAAAATGCATCTGAGATTCATCTGTATTATATGAGGCAATAGTTAGTTCCTGTTTATTGTTGAGTAATATTTATGAATAGAATATTCATAAAATATTCATAATCATAAAAAACACTGTACCATTGGAATAGTGTTTACCCATTCATTGGTTAAAAAGCATACGAGTTGTTTTCAGGTTTGGGTTTTAATAAATGAAGAAGTTATATTATAAAGCCATTCATATACGCATTTTTGTGTGAACATAAATTTTCATTTCTCTTGGGTAGATACCTAGGACTGGAATTGTTTGATCTTATGGTAGCTCTATTTTTAATTTTACTTAAACAATCTGTTTTCCACAGTGGCTATACCATTTTGTATTTCCACCAGCAATGTATAGGAGTTCTAGTTATTTGGTTCCCTTACCAGTAGTTGGTATTAGCATTTTAAAAAATTATAGGCATTCTAGTAATTGTGTAGTGATCTCATTGTGGGTTTAATTTGCATTTATCTAATGACAAGTGACGTGGAATTCTTTTTCTATGATTATTTGCCATTTGTCTTTCATGAAGTGTCTGTTTTAAGTTTTTGTTCATTTTTAGTTGGGTTTGTTTTCTTGTTGAATTTTTAAGGCACTTTATTCTAGAACCAAGTTCTTTATTAGAAAGTGATTTGCAAGTATTTTCTTCTAGACTGTGGTTTCTCTTTCATTCTCTTAATAGTGAATTTATAGAGAAAAACATTTTAACTTTGAAAAAAATCTAATTCACCAATTTTTCTCCTATGGATCATGCTTTTTGGTGTGTCTAGAATATTTCTAGGAGAATTAACATTTGAATAATATTAAGTTTTCTAATCCATAAACATGACGTCTCCATTTATTTAGGTCTTTGCTTCCTTTCATTAGTTACTTATAGTTTCATCTATAGATCCTGCATATATTTTGTTAGATTTGCATGTAAGTATTTCATTTTTTGGTGTTGTTGGAAATGGTACTAATTTATTAATGTTAATTTCCTATTGTTTATTGACAAAATTCTATACCTGTTATAATAAAAACTCTCAGAAAATTAGAAACTAAAGAGACTTTCTCAAACTAATAAAGGGTATCTACAGAAAATCTACTATTTACCTCATACCTAATGATGAAATATTAAATACTTTATCCCTAAGATTAGAAACAAGATGAAGCTTATTGCTTCTATTAAATATTAAACTAGAGATCATAGCCAGTACAATCAGTAAAAGAAGTAAGGCATACACAGATACAAGTGGAAGAATTAAGACTGTCTTTATTCATGGACAATATGATCACATATATAGAAAATCTTAAGGAATCTGTGAAAAAGCAAGTCAAACTTGTAAATGAGTTTGGCAAATTCAGTGGATAGAAGTTCAGTTTACAAAAATCAAATGTTTTCTCTATACCTAGCAGCAAACAATTAAAAAATAAAATTCAATAGAAAATTCCACTTACAGCATTAAAGAACCTATGAACTACATAAGAGAAAAGTTTTATAGAATATGTATAAGACCTCCACTCTGAAAACTATGAAGCATTAATAAGAAAAAGAAGACTTTTTAATATGAGGTATTGAGCAGTGCCATGCTCATAGATTAGAACACTCAATATGATTAAGATGTCAGTTCTCCCCAAATTAATCTGTAGACTCAACACAAACCAAATTTGTCACGACAGACTTTTTTATATATATAGAAATTGACAAGTTGATTCTAAAATTTATGGAGAAACACAAAGGTCTTAGAATCTCCAAAGCAATCTTGAAAAAGAAGAATAAACTTGGAGAACTTAAACTACCTGATTTCAAAACTTACTATAAATGTACACCAATCGTTAGAGTGATACCCATGTAAGGGTAGACATAGAAATGAAAAGAGTAGAACAGAAGGTTCAGAAATAGACTCACATAGACTGGCAACTGATTTGCAAAAGTTCTGAGAGAATGGATATTCTCTCAACAGTTGGTATTGGTAAACCTGGCCAGCTCTACAGAAAAGAAAAGCACCTTGACCCACTACTTCTAGAAGAACAGATAGGAGAACATTTTCACAACATCAGGATATATTAAGCACTTCGGTACTAGTTTCAACTACGGTTGATGGCCACAGATGAATGCGCATAGCCGAGCGTCGACTGTAGCCGACAGCCATGTTATGAAGGCATACAGCTGAGTGTTGACTTTAGCGTTAATAACAGAATGACTTTTGTAATTTTTCATTTATCAAAATAAAATTGTGAACATTTAAAAATAACATAATGAAAACATGTATGTATATATTACTTATTCTGATTTACACTACAAGTGTAGTGTAGGCAGTAAAGCTGCCTATAAAGTAAACAAGCTTTCAGTGCTTTCAAGCTTTCCTCATCACACAAGAGCAAAACGGACTCGTTGTCAACACTCAGCACAGACCACTGTGCGGACTGTGAGTGCGGCTGTGGGTGAGTCGTCGCGGCCGTGAGCACCGTGCGAAGTGGTTAAGGGTTCTATGGACACAAATCACTAATTGTAAAAGTTTGCAAGTTGGGTTTAATAAAAATTGGAAACCCTTGCTCACCAAAAGACACAGTTAATAAAATGGAAAGGCACAGGACAGACTGGGTTAAAATGTTCACAATGCATATATCTGATATGCATTGTGACAAGGACTTTTAGTCAATATATGTAAAGAACTCTTACAACTCAGTAAAACCAAAAAATCCAATATTAAACCAGACAAGTTATTTGGATAGACTTGACATAAGAACATATATAAATGGATGATAAGCGCACGACTGTATGTTTTGCATCTTTATTCAGCAGGGAAATGCAGCGAGATACCATATACACTAGAATGGCTATAATTTTAATGACTGACGATGCCAAATGTTGACAAAGGCAAAGAGCAACTGGAATGCTCATATATTGCATTTTGTGGGGATGTAAAGTTACACAGCCACTTTGGAAAAGAGTTCAGCTATGTTTTTTTATTTTAATTTTATTTTTTTGGCTGTGTTTTTAAGGTTAAACATGCTTACCACAGAGCCCAGCAATTAAACTCTTGGGGTTATTTACCCAAGAATCATGAAAAATACAGCCCTCAAAGACTTGAACGTGAACCTTCTCGAGGCATTATTCGAAACGGCCCCAAACCGGAAATAATCCAGTGGCCATCAACTGGTGAATGGATCAACAAATTGTAGTGTATCCTGCCATGGAATACTAGTTAGTAATAAAAAGGAACAAAATATTCATGCACATAACAGATGGATGACTCTCAAAAAATACTAAGCTAAGTGAAAAAGACTACGTACTGTATAGATTTGATTCAGATGAGATTCTGGGAGGAGCACAAGGATGGCTAGAAAAAGCAGGTGAGGGGCAGCTGGGGATCAGCATTTGGGACGGGGTCCAGCTGCAGGTACTCAAGGGAACTTTTTGGGGTGACAGAAATGCTCTCCATGTTGACTGTGGTGACATAACTATATACAGTGACCAAAGCTAATCACACTGTCCTTAAAACAGAGGAATGTCATTGACGGTAATTTATACCTCAAATCTGCAGAGTAAGAGTGTGTTTCACATGAGAAAAAACCTGACAACTCCAAGTGCTAGTGAGGATCAGGAGTAACCGAAACTGTCGTATATTGTTGGTCGAAGTGTAAAACTGTTCCGCCTCTTTGGGAAACGGCTTGGTGGTTTCTCGCAAAGTTAAATACACACTTAACATATGCCGTTCCTAGGTATTTATTCAAGAGAAATGGAAACACATGTTCACCAAAGGACTTTGACATGCATATTAATAGCAGCTTTATTCACAGGAGCCCCCAAACTCTAGGAGAAACAAACCCAAATGTTTATCAACGGACAAATTGTGGTGCCGTCTGTATAAGGAAATACTAGTTGGCAATAGGAAGCAGCACGCCACTGATACGCACAGCATCCTGGGTGAATCTCAAGAAAGTTGAGTGAGAGAAGAGTGCAGTAGCCCCCAGCCCCAACCCTCATCCAAGGTTTCACTTTCTGCAGTTTCAGTTACCTGGGGTCAGCCACGGTCAAAAATAGGTGAGTTTTGGCTGGACGCGGTGGCTCACGCCTGTAATCCTAGCACTCTGGGAGGCTGAGGAGCGAGGATTGCTCAAGGTCAGGAGTTCAAAACCAGCCTGAGCAAGAGTGAGACCCTGTCGGTACTATAAATAGAAAGAAATTAATTGGCCAACTAAAAATATAGAGAAAAAAAATGAGCCCAGCATGGTGGCGCATGCCTGTAGTCCCAGCTACTCAGGAGGCTGAGGCAGAGGATCGCTTGAGCCCGGGAATTGGAGGTTGCTGTGAGCTAGGCTGATGCCATGGCACTCTACCCTGGGCAAAGAGTGAGACTCTATCTCAAAAAAAATAAATAGGCGAGTTTTGAGAGAGACCACATTCATGTGACTGTTGTTAGAGTATATTGTTACAATTGTTCCATTTTATTGTTGTTAACTTCTGACTGCCTGATTTATAAATTAAGCGTTATCATAGGTACGTATATGTAGGAAAAAACACAGTTTCCTTAGGGCGCGGTACTGTCTGTGTTTCTGGCATCCACTGGTGATCTTGTTATAGAAAGTGTCCCCCGTGGGTAAGGGAAAGCTACTGTACATCTCGCGAGATTCCCATTATATGCTGTTTTGGAATAAATAAAACAATTGGCTGGGGGCACGGAGATATTTTTGGCAGACAGAAATGTTCTAGGTTTTGACTGTGGTAGGTTACATGTGTGTTTTGCCAAAATTCGACAACCTGTGCACGCAAAATGGCAACATCCTCCTTTATGTAAATTGTGCCTCGATAAAGTTGAAAGGGAAAAGATGTCAGTCAAGACCTTTAGTCGACAAAGTTTTGCTATGTTGCTAGAGTCAGTGCCTCATTTGAATATTCTGATTTTATATCCCTTCAGTCTAATCTTAGATATTCTGGGTTAAAAACTGAAAACATAAATCAATTTAAAAAGCATTTCTTTTTTGGCCAAGCATGGTG
>VSMD01119119.1:0-46410 GCA_008750895.1 Mirza zaza
TTTTTTTGTTTCTGTTCGGAGAATTATTTAAAAGAGTGACTTGGTTTCCTTCCGGCACTGTCTTTATTTTCTTTGGCTCTTTGTTCATTGTGTGTGTGATGCTATTGCATGGGACCCTGAAGTCGCTAAGTGCCTTACAGGGAACTAGCTCCAAATAACCTGCTTGTCGGTGCAAAGAAGTCCGATGGGTGTAGTGACCCCACAGAGCATATGAAAGCTGAGAGGGCCAGGCACTGGCTGTCCTCCAGTAGCTTGCAACCAAGTCCAGGGGCATTTTTAATTGCAAATGGTGAGTTTGGCTTCAAGGCTGTCTTTCAAACTAGACTGACCAATGCTGTCAGTCAGTCATACCTTTTTCCTTTCCTTCACAAATGTTTATTAGGATCTATAGCTGGGGTCATAGAAATGGGTAAGACTTGACCTCTTTCCCCATAGAACTTCCAGTCCTATCAGAGAGACAGGTCTGTTGATAAATTTACACATGGCACAGCCTAAAAGTGCTCTGATGTGTCCCACAGGCTCTGGGATCACGGAGGAGGGAAGCTCTTTGGGACAGAGAATATTTTCTCTATTAAATACATTTGCTTAGTGGGTATTCTAGTGGTATATAACCCTCTTCCTTAGATATGGTCATTTCTTCAAATACTTCTAAATAAAATTAAAAATCAATTCGTCAGCTCTATGTGCCATAACCCTCTGACCAAAATTTTTTCTACTTTTTATTTGGAGATTTTTCAAACATGTAGAAGGTTTGAAAAAAATCATACAATGAACACTTGTAAACTCTTTACCTACATTCACCAATTGTTAACTTTTTCCCTATATTTGCTTTATCTTCTTTCACATTCTCAAAATATGTATTTCCTGAACTGTTTGAAAGTAAGTTGCAGATACTTCAACTCTTCTTCCCTAAATAATTCAACCAACACTGCCTATAACAAAGACATTCTCTTACAAAAACCCGATATGATTATTATACCTAAGAAATTTAAAATTCCATAATTTATTTTTTATTATTTTTTTAAAATTCCATAATTTAAATATAGCCTATTTCAAATTTGCCCAGTTGTCTCAAAAATATCTTTTATAGCTGTTTATTTTTTTAATCCTGGATATAATCAAGGTTTATGGACTGCATTTGATTATCTTCTTAATCTCTTTAATCTAGAACAGTCTTCCCGGCCCGGCGCGGTGGCTCAAGCCTGTAATCCTAGCTCTCTGGGAGGCCGAGACGGTCGGATCGTTTGAGCTCAGGAGTTCGAGACCAGCCTGAGCAAGAGCGAGACCCCATCTCTACTATAAATAGAAAGAAATTAATTGGCCAACTAAAATATATATAGAAAAAATTAGCCGGGCATGGTGGCGCATGCCTGTAGTCCCAGCTACTTGGGAGGCTGAGGCAGCAGGATTGCTTGAGCCCAGGAGTTTGAGGTTGCTGTGAGCTAGGCTGACGCCACGGCACTCACTCTAGCCTGGGCAATAAAGTGAAACTCTGTCTTAAAAAAAAAAAATAGAACAGTCTTCCTGCCTTTTGCTGTCTGTCATGCCATTGATTTTCTTTTTTTTTTTTTGACAAGTTCAGGCCACTTGTACAATGTCCCACAATTTCTATTTATTTGATGGTTTCTTCATTATTTGATTCTAGTCAAAAATATTTGCAAGAATCCTACAGGTCATTTGGGTTGTTCTTATTTCATCACATTAGTAGGAACTTAGTGAATACAATTAAATTTTTAAATCACACATTAAAACAAATAAAAACAAGAAATCAGTTGATTTATTTTCCGATTGATTAGAAGACCCAGTGGCATTCAAAGTGTGGTCACCGGACCTTCTTAGAAATACAAAATTCCAGACTCCTTCCTAGTTCTATAGAATCAAAATTTGCATTTTAACAAGATTCTCAGGTGATTCATGTGCATGCTAAAGTTTGATAAGTACCAATTTAAGATTCTAACTAGAGGATGTGTGTCTGGCACTGGGTTTTCCAAATGAAAGGAGTATTTGTTGCACACACTCTTAGGACATAATATCCATTTCCTCCTCTTGCTGACTAACAAGTCCCTAATTTGTACCTAGCTAGAAACCTACATTTTCAATCTCTTTTGAATTAGAAGTTGCCATGTGACACAGTTTTGGCTAATAAGATGGAAATGAAGGTCACTGGAGAAAGATTCTAGAAAAGAACACAGATTACACATTTTCCTCTTCCCCTGCACTCTTCCTGGTACATGGATACAAATATGGAGGTGAAGGAACTCTGTGTGACCCTAGGCATCAGACCACATGCTAGGAGGGCTGTGTGGAAGGAGTTCCAAAGAGCCCTGGACTGCCTTCCTCCAGACCTCATTCATGCCTCTAGTTTAAATCACTGATTAATTGCGTTTTCTGTTATTCATAGTTAAAATCAATTCCTAAATGACAGACTATTCAAAGGATTTCTAGTAGAGATTTTGGGGAAGAACTGAGATAGGGCCCCAAGTATAAAGGGAGGTAAATTCTTTTTTTTTTTCTTTTTTTGCCTTGTTTATAATTTTGTCCATTAATGTAGAATGAAATGTAAAATGTATTCCTTCCCCACTGGTAAACAGGGACAACTGGGTCTCTTCCAGAGGGCTGTCAACAGGGAGACAGACTCCTGCTGCAAGAGCATTTTAATTTAAATTCTTGGATCTGCTGGTTGGCAATAGTGCACAGTCTTCGCTGCCTGTGCAAGACTATCTCTTATGTACAGAAGAGGGTGACCAAAGACTTGTCTTACGTTGCAAATGTTTTTCCTTCTATGACAGTTGCCTTTAGTGGCTCATCATCTCTGTTAATTTCTTTAGAATTTACCAAAGAAAAGAAAATGTGTGTATGCAGGCAGGCGTGTGCACATTATGGCATGTATCTTTCCAAATTATAATGAATTTAGGCATCTTGCTTCAACAATAATTTGAGATAGTTCTTACATTTCAGCTTTTGTCACTATTCAAGACTGACCTTTGCACAGAAGAATTTTTAATCCCCAGCTTCTCAGCTAGGTATAATTAATTCCTGCTTAGCAGTAATAAGTTCAATAAGGGCCTTAATGAGTTCTCATTTATCTTTGAAACCCTTCCGTGTCTCCATAATACATTGATAAGTGCCTTGTATTCAGTAGAAGTTTCATAAATATTTGTTGAATGACTCTACCTGTTAAACATTTATTAAACACTCTATTTGCAAGAACTGCACCTGGCCACAGGGATTGGCAAACTTTTTCTATAAAGGGCCAGATAGTAAACATTTTAGGCTTTATGTGTCAAGAGGCAAAATTGGGTATATTCGGTAAGCACTTCTATATCATTTATTTATTTATTTATTTATTTTGAGGCAGAGTCTCGCTTTGTTGCCCAGGCTAGAGTGAGTGCCGTGGAGTCAGCCTAGCTTACAGCAACCTCAAACTCCTGGGCTCAAGCAATCCTCCTGCCTCAGCCTCCCAAGTAGCTGGGACTACAGGCATGCGCCACCATGCCTGGCTGATTTTTTATATATATATTAGTTGGCCAATTAATTTCTTTCTATTTATAGTAGAGACGGGGTCTCGCTCTTGCTCGGGCTGGTTTCGAACTCCTGACCTTGAGCAATCCTCCCGCCTCGGCCTCCCAGAGTGCTAGGATTACAGGCGTGAGCCACCGCGCCCGGCCACATTTAAAATGTAACTATTTAAAAATGTTAAAAATACTCTTACTTCCCAACCATATACAAAAATTAACTCAAAATGAATCAAAGACAAATATAAAGGTTAAAACTACAAAGCTCTAGAAGAAAACATAGATGCAAACCTTTATGACCTTGGATTAGGCAACAGTCTCTTAGCTATGATATCCAAAGCAAACATAGATAAATTGGACTTCATCAAAACTGAAAACTTTTGTGCATTAAAGGATAATATTAAGAAAGTGAAAGGCAACCTACGGAATGGGAGAAAATACTTTAAATCATATATCTGATAAGAGTTTAATATTGAGAATAAGTAAGGAACTCCTACAATTCAACAACAAAAAAGAGAACCCAACTAAAATTTCAAAATTGACAAAGGACTTGAATAGACATTTCTCCAAAGAAGATGTATATATGGCCAATAAACACATGAAAAAGTGCTCAGCATTATTAATCACTAGGAAGATGCAAATCAAAGCCACACTGAGATACCACTTCACATCTACTAAGATGGCTATAATAAAAAAAATAAAAACAATATAGGAAAATAACAAGTGCTGGTGAGGCTGTGGAGAAATTAGAACCCTCATATATTGCTCATGGGAATGTAAAATAGTGCAATTGCTGTGGAAAACAATTTGGCAGTTCCTCAAGAAGTTAAACATAGAATTGCCACATGCTCTAGCAATTCTACTCCTAGGTATATAAACCAAACAATTGAAAACGGGGACTCAAATAGGTAACTTGCACACCAGTGTTCATTGCAGCAGCATTATTCACAATAGCCAAAAAGTGGAAACAACCTAAGTGACCATCAGGAAATGAATATATAAACAAAATATGGTATACACACACAATGGAGTATTATTCAGCCATGAAAAGGAATGAAGTTTTAATGCATGCTATGCGATGGCTAATTTTAGGTGTTGACTTATCTGTATCAAGGGATACTCAGCGAGCTGGTAAAACATTATTTGTGGGTACATGTGCCAGTGTGTTTCCTATAGAGACTGGTATATGAATTGTAAGGAAGATTCATTCCCAATGTGGGCAGTCAGCCATTGATCAGTTGAGAACCTGGACCAAACAAAAAGGCAGAAGAAGGACAAATTCACTTTCTCTCTCTCATGGGGCTGGGACACCCTTCTTCTCCTGCCCTTGGACATCAGAACTCCACATTCTCCAGCCTTTGGACTCTGAAACTTGCACCAGCAGCTCCTCTGATTCTGAAGCCTTCAGACTCAGGCTAAGTCATGCTACTGAGTTCTCTGGCTCCCCACCCTGCAGACAGCTTATCATGGGACTTCTCAGCCTCCATAATTGAGTGAGCCAATTCCCCTAGAAAATACCCTCCCATATATCTCTGTCCATCTGTCTAGCTATCCCTATTGGTTCTGCCTGTGTGGAGAACCCTGACTGATACATGCTACAACATGTGTAATCCCTGAAAACATTATTCTAAATGAAATAAGCCAGACACAAAAGGACAAATATTGTATGATTTCACATACATGAAAAATCTAGAATAGGCAAATTCATAGAGACAAAAAGTTGAAGTTATGGGCTGGGTTTGGGGTAAGAGAGGAATGGGGAGTTATTTAATAAGTACAGAGTTTCTGTTTAAAGTGATGAAAAAGTTTTGGAAATAGGTAATGATAGTTGTACAACATTATGAATATAATTAATTCCATTGAATTGTACAATAAAATAATGGTTAAAAATGGCAAATCTTATCTTTTATACATATATATATATTACCACAATAAAAGATACTTAAAAAGGAAAGAAAAAGAGGATTTATTCAATAATGCTTTAAATTAGATTTTCTCAATAACTTGTTAAAGATGTCTTTCTATATTAAATACAGATTATCTTAATCACTTTTGACATCTGCATATTATTTTCCTATAACTGCACCATAATTTAAAATAACATCCAACATTGATTGTTTCCAAAATAAGCATGGAAACTATTAATAAAACCTATACATATATTTGTATATACATGGCTGATTGTTTCCTCTAGGTATATTTCTGGAAGCTGAATTGTTAAATGAGATAATACGTACATTTAAGATTTTGAAAAATGTTGCCAGGTAGTTCTCCCGAAAGGTTGAACCAGTTTTCACTCCTTGAGTCATGTACGATCTTCCCCACCCCCACCCCCACATGCCATGATCATTATCAGACCTTTTCATTTTTACCAACCTGTTTGGTGGAAAGTGATATCCGGTTGTTTGAATTTACATGATTTGATTATATTTAAGGTTGTATCTCCTTCCTAAAGTTTATAGGTCATTTGTACTTCTTCTTTAGTGAACTGAGATAAAAGCAGGATGGTGAGATTTGACACACAGTGACACCCTATTTGGACTAGGAGACCACACATGCCTGACCAGAGGTGACTGCATTAGGCATAGACACTTGACGTAGGCAGTGGCAAGCAGGTCCCTCCTCCTAAGAATTTGGAGCTGTGACCAAGCAAAAAATGTTGGTCCCTGGAGGAATCTAGAACTGCAATATGTCAATTTAGAAGCTGAGAGGATGATGGATTTTACCATCAAACACAAGCATTGGGAAAATCTGACCTGGGGAAGGAGCATTAAAGAAAAAAATGACAAGTGTCAAAGGATGTTAAGGCAGATTCTATACAGGACCACCTCCGTAGGTGTGGGGACCATTGCAATGGGGCTTTGCAATAGAGGAGAGAGACTGGGCTCAACTGTGAATTCAACAAGGAATAGTGGGGATTTATAGCCAAGGAGCAGGGTGGAGGTCGGTGGATGGAAAATTACTAAGATGAAACATCAGGGGTGAGGGGAGATTCTGGCTAAAGTGACATAACAGGATTCTTGCTGACCACAGGCCAGGGTGAGCTCCCTTCACCTAGGGGGCAGTGGAGGGTGAGGAACCAGACCAGACAAGGAGGGTGGGGGATTCTGGTTAAACTGACTTAGCAGGATTCTTGCTAACATTGGATAATGCAGACATGAAAACAGAAGCCCCCAAATCAGGACCTCATTGAGAAGAGAGTTCAGGGCAGTCTGAGTTTCGTCAAGGAGAGAACGTTGGGAGGGAGGAGGCAAGAAAGAGACAAAGACAGCATGAAACTAAACGTTCAGAGAGAGTAGGCACTGGTGGTTTTTTCAGTGCTGAGATGACACTTTTGCTCTTGGCAAAATGACAACCTGGCTCCTGAATTCATATAATAAATTCTCTTTTTTAAGTAGAGTACCTGATGCTTTCCATTTAATGCTCCGGATCTGAGCTCCACTCCTTCCCTTTGCTTTGTGGCAGTTGACCTTTGTGAAATGCTTTAATGCATTCCTTTGCCCTCATGTGTCCGGTTAGGATGGGCCAAAGGGAAGCCCTGTCCAGATTTCAATGAGCCAGAGGAGAATGAAGTAAGTCTGAATAACTCTGGCTCCATCCCCGTGGGTTCCCTGGGGTTGGCTCTGTTCCCAAACGCACCCGTTGGTGGCCTTCTCCTACAGCTTCTCGGTTCTGGAAGCTGCCCCCTTCCCTCTGCCCTTCTGGCCTAGGGTTGATAACTGCTGCTTGTGTTGCTAGTCTAGGTACTACTGCCTAATCTCTTTTTAGTTTCCCTTTGAGTCATGCAGGCCCACCCCTAACGTCGGTGGGCCCAAAGCAAAAGTATCAGTGGAGGCCCTTGGCCCTTGGCCCACTGACCTGCTCTTCTCGTCTCAGCTCCATCCTGCACCATGTGGGCTCACAGTCTGCACATCCTACACAAACAGCAGCCCCTGCCCTGGAGGGGCACACACTGGCGTGACTTCCACCTTTAGGAACTGGGGAATGAACCCCCAAGTGGACAGGAACTATAAGGCAGAGGTGTTTGAAGCATGGTCGTCATCCTCTTGACCCTATGGACTATTCATCCTTGGCGAGGACCCAGGCCATGGCATAGTTTTAGGAGGGTTCTGACTTCCCCCACTTTTTGAAATAATCCCTTTATTAAGTCTCCTTGGTTAATCCATTTGAGTGTCATCTGTTTCCCATCAGAACCCCGAGTGAGACAGCTGTGCT
Organism: Mirza zaza; assembly: GCA_008750895.1. Taxonomy (NCBI): domain Eukaryota; kingdom Metazoa; phylum Chordata; class Mammalia; order Primates; family Cheirogaleidae; genus Mirza; species Mirza zaza. The sequence goes on from VSMD01119119.1 coordinate 7,731, forward strand.
TCAGTCACGTTTGAACCGAGTCCTAACTGATACATGAGCACTTTCCAAAGCACTGCCAGGTTCGTGACCTGCTTTGATTGTTATAACAGCTGAGGCTGGTGGCGGAGCGCGGGCTGGACCCAGATCTCCTGTACTCCTGCTAGGTGTGCAGCCTCATGGCGGAACCCACTCTCAGCAGCCATGAGCTTTGCTGTGGGAACAAACATCGTCAGGCCTTGGCCAGAGTCAAGGACATTCTCAGGGCTGGAAGGAGTCTCTTCATGATGGAGCCAAATGCTGAGGACGGGATCCAGAGAAAATAAACGAACAAGGAAAGGCTGTGATGCATTTATGTGATCAAACTGCGTGATTTATTTTCTTAATGGCTGCTGAAAAAGAATATGGCATAAACCTTTTCCTTCTCAAATCTTGTGTGGATCCTTTTAAATTCAATCTATGATATACTCTACAGAGAATCCTTTTAATTTCCATTTGCTACTGTTTATGCGAAAATAAATCGAGAACAAGCTATTATATAATGTCAGTCCCAAAAGACTTCATAGTGTATGATTCCATTTATACGAAATGTCCAGAATGGGCAAATCCAGACAGGCAGAAAGTAGATTAGTGCTTGCTGGAGTCTGAGGTGGGGGGAATGAGAAACCACATCTAATAGGTATGAGTATCTTTTGGGGGCCATAAAATGTTCTAAAATTAGACTATAGTGATGGTTGTATAACTCTGCCAATGCTAAATGCTGTAAATACTAAAAACCACTGAATTACACACTTCAAGCAGGTGAATTTTATGCTATGTCAATTATCTCTCACTAAAACGGTTTGAAAATGAACAACTTAGGAACCATTATTGTTCTCTATTTTACAACTTTACCTTGTAGTGTTAATTGGAAACACAAATAAGTTCTATTTGATATTGACAATGTGCTAGTCACTATCCTATTAATAACATCTGCACATGCCTTATATTGCAGTCGGCCTTCCTTATCCACGGGTGCCTCATCAGTGAGTTCAACCAACTGTGAATTGAAAACATTCAAAACAATAAATAAAAAACGATACAACAATAAAAATATTACAAATAAAAAGAAACAATACAACTGTTTACAGAGTATTTACATTGCACTAGGTATTATAAATAACCTAAATACGATTCAAAAGTATATGAGAGGATGTGCACAGGTTATAAACAAATATTACACCATTTTATGTCAGGGAGTTGAGCATGGATTTTGGTATCTGCAGAGAACGGAGGGTGCTGGAACGAAGCCCCTGAGGATATTGAGGAAGTATTGTATTGAATTCTCCCAACAATACTGTCAGGTAAATGTTATTAATTATCCCATTGTACAGATGAGAAACCGAGGCTCTAGGAGAGTACATCCCCTTGCTCAACATTACACAGCTACCTAGAAGGTTGTACAGTTGGGAATCCAGTCCAGATCTATCTGATCCCAAAGCCTTGGGCTTAAAAATGTGGTTTATTCTTTGATTATTTGTGTGATTGTTATTGTTGTATACATGGTAAAGAATGCTTACTGAAAATAGGCAGAAATGTCTTGGTTTCTAAAATGCCCTGAAATACATGTTTTGATGAAGCAGTTAGTCATCATGTCTCTTACAACTAATTTATCAAAAGCTCTCCTTGTGGGTAACTAAAGACTAAGAGGGAAAAATGATACAACCCCCTCCCTTGTACTCCCAACCAATTTTTTAAAACATTCAGTTCAATCGTCTAGGTTTTTATCCGAAAGCCAGACTGCAGATTTATAGGTTGCCTGAGCTCAGGGCTCTGGGCACCTAGTTTAGATAAAATTGTGCTCTCAATGTCTTTTTGAGTTGGACATTTTTTCCAGCCTCTGCCTACATTGAAGACCCTTGAGATTTTCCCCTACTTTTCAAATCAAGTGATTTCAAATGGAAATCACTACAGGAGTCTTCTTATAATGCACATTTAAATGTGCTCTTTCCTTCCTTCAAAAGAGAGACTTTTATTTACAGAATGTAAGAGGTGCTGTTTAGCCCAGGATGTAAAAACTATCTTAAATCTCCCCATATTTAGCAATACAAATCTCTCTCTCTCTCTTTCTCTTTCCGTCTCTGCAGAGTTCCAATTACACTTCATACATAGATGGGTTTCAGCTGGTCATTTGTTCCTGTTCTATAAACAATGATGATTTGGACTATGTTTCAACCATTCTTCCTTGAACTTTAACCACCAAACACATTTAAGGAGTGAAACCAACTGCCAACATGCACCATAGACTCTCAAGCTGTAATTCTTTGCCAGGGTTTAGAAACACCACTTGACCCTTTCAGCACCAGCAGTTCCATTCCCCTAATCATAGGTTCTCAGACATTTGGGTTGTTGAAGTCTCCTTGTTTCCCCGTGAATGCTTCGAATCTTTCACTGCCTTGCTGTGACCAGAAACCCTAGCTTCTCTCGGAGAGAGAAAGAGCGAGCACTCACTGAGCCAGAGGAGAAAAATGGGCTTGACCTTAGCAATTTAGGACCTTGTTTTAAAAAAAGAAAAAAGTGCACATTAGTGACCAGACAAGGGCACAGAGAGCCAGCCAGTGTCCACCAATGGGGAGAGTTTTCAGGTGCAAGGTGGCTGCTGACTAGAGAAAGCTCATTGCAGCACTAGTTGCTCAGCTAAAGATTTGAGGAGTGGGCTGTGTGTGTGGGGGGGTGCATGTTGGAATAGTTTGATATCATTGAGTAGCAGCCCTCTCCACCACTTACTGACAATCAGCATCTATTTTGCATAATGAATCTTTCCAGGGAGACCATTCATGCTTATACTCTACCCCTTACCCTCTAGTATGCTGCCACAGAGCGCGACTTCTGGAAAACACTGTGGATTCTTAACAGGCACCATGTTGTTCATCCCCTAGGATTGCATGTTTCAGTGAGTTAAATGAAAGCTATTTTTGATGCAGATAAAGAGACATAAGAACACAGACCCACTGCTCTTCAGGGGAGTGAAATCATTTGCAAATTGACAGCGGAGGACTTCTGAGACCGGAGTGTGTCGCACGGACTTCCCACGTGATCGCTTTCCCATACATCTTCTCCTGGCACTGGGCAAACATTTTCAATTGCCAGTTGCTCACGGAGGCTGACAATAAATCCAACCAGGAATACGTTTAATATCGATAGAACATTTTGATAAAAGTGACTTTTGGTTTTCTGCTAATCTCATAAAGCCAGCAAACTCGGTATTTTAATATTGCCATTTTCTTTTTGATCACAGAAACTAAAGTAAATATCAAATAAAAAAGACCAAGTGATAAATATAGGAAACTATGGAATTAGGGAAGGATAGAGTGCTTTGCATATGCAAAGTTAAGAACCACAGCTCCAAATAAACTGAGTATAGGCCCATTAAAGGGATGATAGATGTAGCCTATTCCTAAATTCTTAAGGCCAACGCTCTGCTTTTCTCTCCAAAGTTCCTTAGTGTTGCTGTCAAGAATAAGGCCCTGTCTCTTGTTGCACTGCTGATTCTCTGTTAGTGGTTATATACAGCAGTGCCATGTTGGACACGGTAAGAGTTTGGGTCACCTAAGTATTGGCCGCCTTTATTTTTGTTTCAATTAACTATTGCTACATAAGAAATTGCCCAAAACTTAGTGGTTTAAAACAATAATGACTATTATTTCTCACGATTCTGTGGGTTGGTTGGGTGATTCCTCTGCTGACGTCTGGGTTTACTCCCAGGGTTGCATTAGGCTGGGCTGAAAGACAAAAGACAGCCTCACTCACATGTCTATAGTTGGTGCTTGCTGTTGGCTGGGTCACCTCAATCCCTTTCCACATGGACCTTCATCTTCAGGAGCTACACCATGGCATTGTGCATGGCAGTTTGGGTGAGTATTCCAAAAGAATGAATGTTCTCTTATGGCCAAGCCTTGGAAATCATATAACTTCACTTCTGCTGCATTTTACTGGTCAAAATGAGTATGGTGGCCAATAGAATGCATCTCACAGACCTCCCAGAAATGTAGTTGACTGAGGGCCTCAGCTGCAGGACTTTGAAATTCATTGCTGAGCTTGGGTAGAGACCACAGCCTAGACTCTAAGGCAGACCTTTCCCTGGGAGACATGGGACTCCTTTTTCAGCCAACTTTGGGGCAAGGATTCCCCAATGGCTTTGCTGAACCTATTTTAGACACCTCTACCCAACTGTCCTCTCTCCTTCACTCAGGCTCAGACTTGCATCATGGTCCAATGGCTGTCCCAACTTCACCCCCCAAATTTCTTTTACCCTCTAATAAAATACTTCCCCATGTTTCGTCTTGCCTTGGCATCTGCCTCTCAGAGCACCTGGATTAACCCAGCAACTTACAGGATCAGCCCAGATAAAATAGGAGGGGAAATAGCTCTACCTCTTGAGGGGAGGAGCAGCAGAGTCACATTAAAAGGGGAGCATGAGAAGAATTGTCTCTCCATCTTTGAAGATAATCTGTCATGGTTTCCCCCTGGGAATGCCTCCTCCCTTGCTCTCAGCCCTGGTGTTTTGGGTGGAGTTGATTCTGTTTCCAGCTCTGCGGTGGGCCTGTGATTCACACCTTGCCAATCAGACATCATCACAGTACGCTAGCCAGTACCCCTGGTTTATGGATGGGGAGGAAACACAATCAAAACCAGTGAGAAGAATGAGACTTTTGCTGGGGTGCTGGGGAGAGAGGACCATTACCTTTTCCGCTGGACTTGAAACTTGGAACATGAGAGGCTGTGGCCCCTGGAACCACCCATGTGGATTCAGTATTTTGCCTTCTCTTACTTCCATCCCCATCTGTATTTGTTTTTCTATTGCTGTGCATCAATTGCCACACATTAGTGGTTGAAGGTAATGCATGTATTACCTCACAGTTTCAGGGGGTCAGGGATTAGCTCGGGTCTTACAAAGCTGCAAATTGAGGGCGTCAGCAGGGCTGAGTTTTCTTCTGGAGGCTCAATTGGAAAAGTCTGTGCTTCCAAGTGCATCCAAATTATTGGCAAAATTCATTTCCTTGAAGCCATAGCACCGAAGGCCTTGGCTTTGCGCTGCCTGTTGGCAAGTGTCTGATCACAGTATCTATTCATAGAAGCTGCCTATAGCTCCTTGCCACGTGGCCCACAATTTGCCACTTAACTTCTTCAAAGCCAGCAGGGCAGAAAGGTAGTCATGGCAGTGACAGCCCATCACCTTTGCCGCATTCCATTGGTTGGACACAAGTCACGGGTTCTAGCAGCACTCAAGGCGAGGGGATTCTCCAGAGCCCACCCTATTGGGGTCACCTTAGGGTCACACTACCCAAGGTCCAGGGCACACTAAGGAAAGGTGGGGCAGGTAGCAGCTCACTGGTGCAGGGATTCTCTGGCTTTTCTCCTTTTTTCTTGTCAGATCGTGCGGGTGTCTGTCTTATTAATTCATGGTGAAATTTCCCTCTCTGGCCAGCCCTTTACAGTGAATAGACATTCAGATTAAACAACCACCACTGAATTTGACTTTGTCTTAAGATGTTCCTCTTGGATCAGCCCTGCAAGTCCCCCCACCAGATGATGCCTCCCTATGTCTGTGCCCCAACTCCTGAGATATCCCACTCTGACGTGCATGCAGTAAGAGAGAGTAGGTATTTTTTGGGCTCCATTTTTTTTCCCAGTGATAGTGACAGCAATGGCCACTAAACAAGGGCTGTTGGGTGAGGCAGGGAATTAGGAGGCACGGATGACATCGTTTCACCTGCCCTACTCCACGTATGTGACGATAGCTTAGCACATGTGGTCTTCGCTATGAGCCACACACCACTCCAAGTACTTTACCATATGGCTTATGTCCTGCTGAGAACAATCTCATGAGGCAGGTGCCATTATTATCCCCACGGTACAGGTGAAGCATCTGAGGCAGAGGGACATTAAATAACTTACCTAGGCCGGACGCAGTGGCTCACGCCTGTAATCCTAGCACTCTGGGAGGCCGAGGCGGGCGGATTGCTCGAGGTCAGGAGTTCGAAACCAGCCTGAGCAAGAGCGAGACCCCCCGCCTCTACTATAAATAGAAAGAAATTAATTGGCCAACTAATATATATAGAAAAAATTAGCCGGGCATGGTGGCACATGCCTGTAGTCCCAGCTACTCGGGAGGCTGAGGCAGGAGGATCGCTTGAGCCTAGGAGTTCGATGTTGCTGTGAGCTAGGCTGACGCCATGGCACTCACTCTAGCCTGGGCAACAAAGTAAGACTCTGTCTCAAAATAATAATAATAATAATAATAACAACAACTTACCTAAGGTCACATAGCCTGGAATCAAACTGTGGCAGTCAGGCTCCAACGTCCCTCTGTGTCCTTACCTGCTATGTCATGCTGCCTCCTAAAATTCTCCCAAAAGGCGTTCCTTTTCAGCAACCATCAAAGGAATGCATTTACGCTCCGCAGAGTGGCTTCACTGTAATGAAAGGAGTTAGAAGAAGCACTTTACCCCGAGGGTCAGCCTGTTCAATATGTGACTGAGGCATCAGGAGTCCATCCCTGAGACTCAGAAGGACTGTGCCCAAAGGCGGCAGCTCTTTTATGCGCTTTGTCAGCCAAAGACGGAGCCTGACGTTCCGCTGGCTCAAAATGGCCAGGTTTGTGCAGGAGCCACCTCTGCCCCTGGCCTCTCAGACAACTTTATGTGGCTGCAACTGGGCAGCCAGGAGTCAGGGGCCACTCTCCCGGGCACCCAGCACTCTCTGCCCTGAAAAAACATTTAAACAAATTCACAACTGCAGTTGCTGAAACACAGCCTCTGGGGGAGACCGCTGCAACAAAAGGAGATCCCTGCCGGCTCCTCTCTAAGGTGTTAAAATAGTGGCTTTTGAATTCTCTTGCCCTGTGAGGGAATTAAAAACCCCCTTTTTCCCAGTAATAAAGACCCATTAGATTTAGATCTGGTTGTCTCGTGGTGGCTCAGGCCTGTAATCCTAGCACTCTGGGAGGCCAAGGCAGGCGGATTGCTCGAGGTCAGGAGTTCGAAACCAGCCTGAGCGAGAGCGAGACCCAGACCCCAGCTCTACTATAAATAGAAAGAAATTAATTGGCCAACTAAAATATATATAGAAAAAAGTAGCCGGGCATGGTGGCACATGCCTGTGGTCTCAGCTACTCAGGAGGCTGAGGCAGCAGGATTGCTTGAGCCCAGGAGTTTGAGGTTGCTGTGAGCTAGGCTGACGCCACGGCACTCACTCTAGCCTGGGCAACAAAGTGAGACTCTGTCTCAAAAAAAAAAAAAAAAAAAGAAAAAAATTGATCTAGCTGTCTCAGGTGAAAAAAATACATGTTTGTCCTTGGATGATGTGCTCAGTTTATAGGTTGAGTAATAATGTGACAACCCCCTGCCTCCCAGCCGCCCAGGCGCTGCTGAAAATTCTGAGGAGAAAATTCCCATTCAGGATGCATGTTCTCCCTCAGGGAGGGCGGAGAGACAATTTTTTCTTTTCTCTTTCCCAATTCATGTCACCGTGGCAAGGAGAGACATTTCCAGGGCTTCTCCAGGTTCTGTAATAGCTCATTTCTTCTGTCGTTCTGGAAGAAAGAGATGACTTGTAGAAATGGATATTCCCCATAACACAAATATAGCCCTTTAAGCTTCACTGTCCAACATAGTAACCACCAGCCACTTGTGGCTGTTGCTTTCTTCAGATTTGGCTAGTCCGAGTAGAGTGCAGCAAATACCCTAGATTTCAAAGATTTTGTAAGAAAAAAAGTTTTCATGGACTGAATAACTGTGTCCCCTCAAAATTCATATGTTGAATACCATCCCATAATAACTGTAATACCTTCCAAAAGAAGTGGGGTCTGTGGGAGGTAATTATGAACAGGTTTACATGAGATTATGAGGGCGAGGCCCCATGATAGGATTAGTGGCCTTATAAGAAGAGAAAAAGGCTAGAGCTCTTTTTCCCCACCATTGAGGATACAACAAGCCTGCCTTCTGCAAGCCAGGAAGAACACGCTTCCCAGACACTGGGTCTCCTGGTGCCTTGATCTTGGACTTCCCAGCCTCAAGAACTGAGAAATAGATACTTGCTGTTTTTTTATAGTAGCCTAAGTAGCTAAGACAGAATGTAAAATATTTCACTAACAATGTTTATGTTGATTTCATGTTGAGGTAATATTTTGGATATATTGGGTTAGATAAAGTATATAATTATATAATAATTTCATCTTTTTTAGTTTCCTAAAAACTTTACTTGCTAACTAGAAGATCTAAAGGCTCACTTCAGTGACTTGCTTTCTATTTGTATTGGACAACACTGCCTTCATATGAGATAGTTTCCCCCAAGATTAAATCAACGTTTTAAGTTAAATTTTTTATTTTGAAATAATTATAGATTTTCATGCAGTTGTCAGAAATAATTCAAAGAGATCCCTTAAACACTTTTTGCAGTTTTCCCCTATAGTAACTTCTGGCAGATTTGTAATATAGTATCACAACCTGGATATTGACGTGGATACAGTAAAGATACAGAATGCATCCATCACTACAAGGGTGCCTCAAATTGTCTTTCTGAAGTTACACCCACTACTCAGCTGACCCCACTCTCTTGGGAATCCTGGCGACCACAACAGTGTTCTCCATTTGTATAAATTTGTCATTTCCAGATGGTTATATAAATGGAACCATACTGTATGCAACCTTTTGAGACTGACTTTTTTCACTCAGCGTAATTCCCTGGGGATTAATCCAGTTGCATGTATCAACAGCTCATCCCTTCTTATTGCAGATTAGTATTCCATGGTGTAGATATACCACAGTTTGTTTGACCATTCATTCATGAGAAAAGACATCTAGGTTGTTTCCAGCTTGGGGCTATGATAAATAAAGCTGTTACAAACATCCTATAAACATTCTATAAAGCATTCTATAAATCTGCTATCAACACATTTTTGTGCAAACCTAAGTTTTCTTTTAAGATAAATGTACATTAATGCAATTTCTAGGTTTATTTTTTAAGAAAGTGCCAAACTATCTTCCAGAGTGGCTATACCATTTTACTTTCCTACCAGCAACATACAAGTGATCCAGTTCTCCCACATTCTTCCCAGCTTTTGGAGTTGGTACTATTTTTTATTTTAGCCATTCTGATAGTTGTAGAGTGATCTTTCATCGTGGTTTGAATTTGCATTTCCCTAATGGCTAATGATACTGAGCATCTTTTCATGTGTTTATTCTGAATTTGTAAGTGTTCTTTGGTGAAATATCTCTTCGTGACTTTGGCTCATTTCGTAATAGGATTGTTTCCCTTTTTTACCATTGAGTTTTGAGTTCTTTATATATTCTAGATATTAATCAAGATCTTTCTGAAAGTGAAAGTTTTTAATTTTGATAGAATCTAATTTATCTATTTTTTCTTTTATGGGTCATGCTTTTGGTGTCAAGCCTATGAAGTCTTTGCCTAGATCTTGTAGATTTTCTGCGTGTGTCTTTTTTTTTTTAAAGATTTTATAGTTTTACATTTAAGTCCATGATCAGTTTTGAATTAATTTTTGTATAAAGCATGACACTTATTGATGGAGATTTATTTTTTTGCCTATGGATATCCAATTGCTCCAGCACCATTTGTCGAAAAGGCTATCTTTCCTTCATTGAATTGTTTTTGTGCCTTTGTCAAAAATTAATTGTGTATGTTTGTGTGGGTCTATTTCTGGATTCTTTTCCAGAATTCTGTTCCATTGATCTATGTGTGATTTCTAAATATTAATCTAGTTTGTATCCCTGGAATAAGTCCACTGGGTCTTGATGCATGATTTTTTTGTAATGTATTGGTGAGTTCTATTTGCCAGTATTTTATTAAGGATTTTTGCATCTATATTCATGAAAGATATTGATCTGTATTTTTCTTTTTTGTGCTTTGTCTGATTTTCGTCTTAAAGTAATACTCGTTTTACAAACTGAATTGGGTAGTGCTCTTACGTTTTCTGGAAAAGATCGTGTAGAATTGGGTTAATTTAATTCTTCCTTAAACATATAGAAAATTGTCCAGTGAAACAATCTGGGTCTAGAGTTTTCTAAGAGAGTTTTTACATTATGAATTCAATTTCCTTACTAGTTATAGAACTATTCAAAATATTAATATCGTATTGGGTGAGCTGTGATAGTTTGTGGTTTTTGAGGAAGTGATCCATTTCATCTAAGATGTCAGATTCATGTGTGTAACATTGTTCACAGTATTGCCTTATTATATTTTGATGTCTAAAGTGATATCCCCTGTTTTATCCTGATATTGTGATCTGTATGTTCTCTCTCTTCCTCTTTCAGTCTTGATAGAGGTTTGTTGATTTTATTGATCATTTCAAAGAACTAGCTCTTTGTTTCATTGATTTTCTCTATTTTTGTTTTCAATTTATTTCTGCTTTTCATCATTATTATTTCTTTCCTTCTGCTTGATTTGGGTTTATTTTGCTCTTTTCCCCTCTCAGTACTTAAGGTAGAAACTTAAATTATTGATTTGAGACTTTTCCTGTTTCTTTTTTTTTTTTTTGAGACAGAATCTCACTCTGTCACCCAGGCTAGAGCGCCATGGCATCAGCCTAGCTCACTGCAACCTCAAACTCCTGGGCTCAATCAATCCTCCTGCCTCAGCCTCCTGAGTAGCTGGGACTACAGGCATGTGCCACCATGCCCAGCTAATTTTTTCTATTTTTAGTAGTCTGACTAATTTTTTTTTCTATTTTTAATAGGGTCTCTCTGTTGTTCAGGCTGCTCTAGAACTCCTGAGCTCAAGCAATCCTCCTACCTTGGTCTCCCAGAGTGCTAGGATTACAGGCGTGAGCCACTGCACCCGGCCTTCCTGTTTTCCAATGTATGCATTTAGTACTATTAATTTTGTTCTCAGCACTGTGCATTTGGGTAGGTTGTATTTCCATTTTCATTCAGTTTAATGTATTTTGAAATTTTGTTTGAGGCTTCCTCTTTCATCCATGAATTATTTAGAAGTATGCTGATTAATTTCCAAGTGCTTGGAGATTTTCCTGTTATTTTTCTGCCATTGATTTCTGGTTTGATTTCACTGTAGTCAGAGAATGCACTCTGCATGATTTCAGTTCTTTCAAATTTGTTGAGATTTGTTTTAATGACCAGGATATGATCTATCTTGGTATATGTTCTATGGACATTTGAGAAGATTCCCCATTGGTCTTTGTGCTCTCTGCCCTAAAAATCCCCAATGCCATGCATTCTCTGTCCACGGTGGCTGACTTCCATTAGAAAACAGAGGAGTTAGGAGGAAAAGTGACCCCTTGCCATCACTATAAGTATGTCCCTGACTCCTTCTTTGACCTTTGTCTTAATCTCCATATGTCCCCTAGACTGATCCCGGTTTGGGAAATTGTGTTGCATGTGTTGAACACATGTTCAGTGCAAAATTTGCAATAATAAAAGTATAACTTTCTGCTCAGTGGGAAATGGAGAAATTTGGAAAATGTTGGTTGAGTGGGCTAAAATTTCCCTTCCAAAGAGTTAGATTGTAGGCTGTGTCAGCTAGGGAAATGACTGAGGAAGAAATATTTAATATGTGTATTTAGGATGACCTATTTCAAAAGGTAACACAGGGTAGAAACAATATGCTCAAAAAAGGAAGATAATTTTTTACCCACTTGAGTTTTATTTTATTAACTCACTGACATCAGGAAGGAAACAGTTACAAGAGCAGTTTGCAGGTTTAGTTGAGAGCAAGGCCTGTGTCATGGTGTGGGCAGAGAGCCAATAAGTAGAAATGAGTGTACACTGAGTCTGTTTGGTGTTTCATCATCACTCTAACGTACTAATGCTTAAAGAATGTGCTTTGCATAGTTTGCTGTCCACATCATTTCATTTTCTCAAAACACATTTATCTCTTGGAGAATTCATGACTTTCGGCTTTTGCTTTTGGAAAGTCTTGAGCTGTTTACCAACCACATCTCCAACTGCAAAAGAGTCAGGCTAAAGCACAATTCTTGCTACTCCGTAGGTAAGATTTTTTTCCCCTATGGATTATTTTAAGATTGTTTTCTTTATCTTTGCCCTTCTGAAGTTTGAATATCATATGCCTAAGCATATACATACATACATACATATATATATATATATACACACACACATATATATATGGTTTGGTGTCTAACATTAATTTGGGGAAATTTTCAGTTGTTATTGCTTCAAATATTTCTTTCTCTTTATTCTCCTGGTATTCCCATTAAACCTATGTTACACCTTTTGTATTTTCCTCACAGTTCTTGAATATTCTATTCTTTTTTTTTTTAAGTTTTTTTTTCTCTTTGTTTTTCAGTTTTGGAAGTTTCTATTGAGATATTCTCAAACTCAGCAATTCTTTCCTTAACTATGCCCAGTCTAACTAATCAGATATTCCTCATTTTTTTACAGTGGTTTTTTTAAAAAAATCTCTATCATTTACTTTTCATTCTTTCTTTTCTTTTCTTTCTTTCTTTCTTTCTTTTTTTTTCTGAGACAGGGTCTCACTCTGTTGCCCCGGTTGGAGTGTTGGAGTGCAGTGGTGTCATCATAGCTCACTGAACCCTCAAACTCCTGGGCTCAAGTGATCCTCCTGCCTCATCTTCCCAAGTAACAGAGACTACAGGTGCATACCACACCCAGCTAACTTTTCTTTTTCTTTTATTTCTCTCTTTTTTTTTTTTTGTAGTTGCAATATTTTGCTATGTTGCTCAGGCTGATCTTGAACTATGGTACTCCTGTCTTGGCCTCCCAAAGTGTTAGGATTATAGGCATGAGCCACCATGTGCAGCCCCTTTCTTGGAATTTCTGTCTGTTTACATTTCCCATCTCTTCTTCCATGTTCACTGCTGTATCCATTAAAGCATATTAATCATAGTTGTTTTAAATTCCCACTCTGATAATTCCAACACTCCTGTCATATTTGAATCTGGTTTTGATGTTTTCCCTGTCTCTTGAAACTGTGTTTTTTTGCCTTTTAGTATGTCTTATAATTTTTTTATTGATATCTGTTCATAATATGCTGGGTGAAAAGAACCCTTAGGGGTATGGTGGTAAGGTTGGGGAAGGAGGCAGCTTTCTACAGTCCTGTAATTGTCAGTCTTATAGTGAGCCCGTACCTCTGGACTCTGAACTTTACAAGTGCTTCTCAATGTCCCTCCCTTTTTTAGGCGGGACAGGATAGCCAGTGTGTGCTCCAATAAAACCACAATATTACAGACTCTGGTAAAATAGTTTCTCTTGAGGGTGGGCCTTGTTAAGACAAACACAATGCTCTGGCATATTTCAAAATGGTTCCTTTTCTCCTCTACGAGAAGCATGAAGGGATTTTCCCCTGTATTCATTGTAAGAACCTAGTTCAGCTCTTTAAGTTAAAACTTGCCTCCCATGACTGGGTCCCCCTGGAGTTTTTAACTCTCAGACTTGCACTCACAGAGGCTCCAGAAATTTGTCAACTACAGCTTAGGTTTTTGTATCCCAGTACTGGTTTCTACACAGATTTTTTTATTGTGGGTTTCTGCTCCAATACGTAGTTAGTCTCTATATTTGCCTGTCTGTCTCTTCACTTTGGGACAGCATTTTGCTCTGTAACTTCATTTCTCTAATGGAGCTAAGAAAAGTTGTTGATTTTTCAGTTTGTTCATCTTTTTACCTTTTGTTGGGACAGAATGGTGACTTCCAAGCTCCTTACATGCCAGAACAGAAAGTGGAAGCCACTGCTATCTAATTTTAGGGCATTTTTATCACCCCCAAATGAAAGTTTTGTTTTTTAGTCTTTTTTTCTCCTTGCTTTTCAGATTTGGAAGTTTCTGTTGACATATCCTCAGGCTCAGAGATTCTTTCCTCAGACATGCCCTGTCTACTAATGAGACCATCACAGGCATTTTTGTTTCTGTTGCAATGTTTTCAATCTCTAGCATTTGTCTTTTATTTTTTCTTAGAATTTCCATTTCTATGCTTACATTGCCCACCCATTCTTGTATGTTATCTATGTTTTCCATTGAAGCCTTTAGCTTATTAATCATGGTTGGTTTAAATTCCTGCTCTGTTAATGCTGACATCCCAACTATATCTGAGTCTGGTTCTGACACTTGCTTTGTTTCATTAAACAAAGCCATTTTTTTAATGTGATTTTTTTTGACATTTAGCAAGACTTGTAATTTTTTGTTGCAAGCTTGATAGTCATCATGTACTGGGTGGAAGGAAATCTGGCAAATAGGCCTTTAGTAACTGGTTGTAAGATTTGGGGAAGGGAAAGTATTCTATGGTCCTGTGATTAGAGCCTGTGTCCCTGGGCTGTGAACTTCACAGATGCCTCTTGGTTTTCCCCTGCCTTAGGTGGGACAGAATGGTTGGAAGGGACTGGAGTTTGGTATTTCCCTCCCCCATGTGGAAGGTTAGAGCAGACTGGAGTTGGTTATTTCCGTTCCGATAGATTGGTTAGGCTCTGATATAATCCCAATAGGTTAAGATATAGAAAAATAGTTTCTTTTGAGGGTAGTCCTTGTTAAGAAGTACAAAATGTTTGGTGTATACAAAAAATGGTTATTTTTCCTTTCTTCCTATCCAAAGCTAGAAGAGATTTTTCTCTGATCGTCACTGTGAGAAGCTGGTAGAGCTCCAGGAAATAAAACTCACAAAGATGTGGGCATCCCCTCTGAGTTTCTAACTCATAGACTGTCCACACTAATCTTCTAGCAATTCATCAAATATGTTTCAGGTTTTTCAACCCTGGTACTTGTCCCCATGGAGGTTTCTGCCCATGGGTTTCTGCTCTGGTAAGTTGTGATTCTCTTGTCTGTCTTGTCTCTTGTTTCTTACCTGTCTCTCCAGTTTTGGGGGACAGCAGTGTTCCCCGTGGTGTCACTTTTTTGACAGATCTCAGAGGAATTGTTGATTTTTCCATTTGTTCAGCTTTTTACTTGTTTTAGGACAGAGTGGTAACTTCCAAGCTTCTTACATATCACACCAAAAAACAGATGTCTCCTTTTACTTTTAACATATCTGTGTATTTATATGTACAGTGTGTTTCTTGTCAACAGCATATATTAAGTATTACTTTTTACCCAGTCTGACAATCTCTGCCTTTAATTTGAGTGTTTATGTCATTTACCTTTAATGTAATTATTGATATGGTTAGGTTTAAATTTACCATCTTACTCTTTGTTTTCTATTGGGGCTATCTCTTCTCTGTTTCTTTTCCTCTTTTTTTGGCCTTCTTTTGAGTTAATGGAGTATTTTTATGATTCCATTTTATCTCTATTATTGGCTTATTAGCTATACCTCTTTGTTTTATTTTGTAGTGGTTGCTATAAGGTTTACTGTATGCATCTTTAACTTATCATAGTCCATCTTCAAGTAATATTAAACTACTTCACATGTAAGAAGCTTAAAATAAAATGCTTCCTATTCCCTCTCCAATCTTTTTGCTGTTCCTGTCATACCTTTTACTTCTACATGTTATAAACTCTACAATACATTGTTATTATTTTTGATTTTAACAATTATTATCTTTTAAGAAACAAAAACAGAGAAAAAAATTTTATGTTTATTCACATATTCACCACTTCTATGTTTCTTTGTGCGAGAAAGATCCAAGTATTCATATGGTATATTCCTTCTGTGTGAAGAAATTTCTTTAACATTGATTATAATGCACATCAACTGGGAGCACATTTTCTCAGCACTTGTTTCCTCTGAAAAAGTATGTATGTTTAATTTTTGAAGGAGTCCTCCAGCACTACCACCACCACACCCTCACTGGATATGGATATCTAAGCTGACTTTTTCCCCTCAGAACTTTAAACATAGCATTCCATTGTCATAGTTTCAGATAAGAGGTTTCCGTTAATTTTGACCTTGGGTCCTCTGTATGTGTCTTTTTTTCCTGGCTGCTTTTAAGCTTTCTTGCCCCCCCCCCACTCTTTTATCACTGGTTTCCAGCAACTTAATTATAATAGCTCTCAACATCATTTTTGGTGTTTGCTGAATTTTTGAGTTAGTAGGTTTATAGTATTTATAAAATTTAATATTTTTTCTATTATTTCTTTGGATATTTTTTCTGCTTTTTCTCCTCCCATCTTCTCTCTTCCCTCCCTTTCTGCCCCCATTCTGGGAATACAATTATGCAAATCTACTATTAATTAGTGATTTCTTCATTTCAGGTGTTGCATTTTTCATTTCTAGTAGTTTCATTTGATTCTTATGTTTTCCATTTCTTTCCTTATTACACATTTTTATTATTGTTGAGACCAAGTCTCACTCTGCCACCCAGGCTGGAGCACAGTAGCACAATCATAGCTCACTGCAGCCTCAAATTCCTGGGCTCAAGCAATCTTCCTGCCTCAGTCACCTTAGTAGCTAGGACCACCATGTAGCATGTGCCACCATGCCTGCCTTTTTTAAAAAATTTTTTGCAGAGATGAGGTCTTGTCATGTTGACCATGCTGGTCTTAAACTCCCAGTCTCAAATGATCCTCTCACCTAGTCTTCCAAAGTGCTGGGATTACAGGTATAAGCCACTATGCCCAGCTATTTCCTCATTACTTCAAGTAAGGAAGAGTAATTTGTCACTAGAGATGAAGATGTAGAGGAACCAGAGTTTAGGCTGTCAAATGGGTTATCCACATAGATTCAGAAGCCACCCAGCATAATGTCAGAGGAGGTTGGTGGATAACAGCAACAAGGAGGGAAACAGGCACATTTATTGTCCAGGTCATGGATCAAATTTTTGCAAAGCCTTTATAAATCCCTCCATTTCCTTACATATTACTAATTACATCATCTGATGTGTATCATGCTCCTTTGCCAAAAAGACCTATACATATTTAGTATATATATTTTAATAATTTTCAAAACCTGGAATCATGATGTAAGACCTTGGTGTTTGACCCAATTCTCATTCCCAACCTCCTCCTCAGTTGGCTTCTTTCTAGAGTTAGCCACATGATACACATCTGGACGATGAGATGTGTGCAGAAATCTGAGACAGTTTAGCAGACTTTTGTCTAAAAAAATTTGCTAATATACAAGGTGAACAGCAGATACAAGTTCAGAGATATAAGGTCATAGTAATAAGCTGGCTTCTTCTGATGATCAAGTGTGCCTCTCAGTCCACCCTATACTGTTTAGCATCTTGACCTCCCCAAACCGAGCGAGAGTACAGATTTCAGGTCACCAATGCCCAGGATTAAAATTATAGAAATCGATCACTTTCTCTTTGCTCTACTCCATGGATGGTAGCCTGCATTTTGTGGATTATGTATAATATAATCTATAGTGCTCATTCAGCAATCCCATTCATCCCGAATGCTAATATCTAATACCAGTAGATTCACAAGTGAGTTTATTGAGCAATATCCCATTTAAAGTAATAAACTTACATCTAAAAGAGTGCCAAAATAAGAAACAATCTTTTCATTTTTCAGTGGTTCCATGGATGTTTCAAGACCAGGCAATCCTTGAAGGTGTCTGTGTTTATCTTAGAGATGGGCTGATAAGTAACAATAAAACCCAAGGGTAAGAAGCTAGGAAGACATCTCAAATTATCATCTGAATATTGAGATGGCGGCATATTTTAAAAATTAAAAAAAGGTGGAGAAAAAGGATAAGAAATTGTAACGTAGAGGCAGGTGGCTAATTGGAATGAGAGAAGTCAATCTTGTTAGAGATGTTCCTGATCACTCCTATTATGAACCACTAAATTAGTTTCTTGGTGCCTAATTCCACAAAAACAGTCAATTTACCTTACCTTAAGTTTTCCCCCTGAGTTTATCTAAATTTTATCCCAACAGCCAGACACAGGGGCACGTAATACTTTTATATGGATATCTTTGAACAATTTTCCCCTTAAATATATTATGCCATCACTGGGTTTTGTTGCTGTTTCTTTCTTTTTGGAAATATCTTCTTATTCTTTATAGAATTATACCCAGCAAAAGTGTTTGGGTAAAAGAAATCCAGTTTTATGAAGTAATTTGGAATCCTGAGAGTGCCTTCTAAAAGAAATAACAGCATTATTGTTTGGAATACAATTTTATTTAGCATTGGACCATCTTCAAATACACAGGCATGTAACCCCCACTCAAAAACTCATAACTTCACAATCTAGTCCAAGAACTTAGTTAATAAAGTAATTAGACAGTTAAATACAATTTCAGTGCATTCCAACATATTTTAGAACAATATCTTAAGATATTAATACTAATAAAATAATGGCGTAATAGTGTTTCTGCATTGGCAGAGAGCTTCTCACTCTAAAGACCTGTTTCTAAAGTCCTGTTTCATCAAGATTTGAACATTGTTTCCTTCTTTTTCCTAAGGACCGACCCTTCCCAACCACAAAAATTAGAGAAACTCCTTCTTTTTTAAAGAAGGCAGATAGTCTCTCTCAGAACATTCCTAGATAATGTTCCTTTACTTTTTTGTAAAGGAACTAGTTTTGATGAATATGTGTTCTCTCTTCTCTGATTTTCTCCCAGCCATTGAATGTCACCATATGTGTGCCAGTTCTCTGGAATATTCTTTCCTCTTTCCTCTCTGCCTCTGTGTCAGCACCATCCTCTGGCCCGAGGAGTAGGACAGACGTGCATTTGTGTCCCCAGGGAGGGAGCTGAGACCTGACACGTCTGGAATGGACCAGTCAGGGCTGGTTGCGGGGCTCACCCAGAGGCAACGGCCAGTGCTGGGCAGGTGGAGGGAGCACAGGAGCCCTCTAAACAGAGTGAAAAGAAGGTGAAAAGGTCTAGTGTCTAGATCACTTTTCTTCAACAATTAAACATGATTATTCACTTATCTTTATAAAATGCTCTAGTGGTAGCTTCTAGGAAACATGGAATTTTTTTTCATAAATATTATTATTATATAGATTTATATATATTCTATTATTGTAGATTGTGTGTGTGTGTGTGTGTGTGTAGCTACAAAATCTCCCACTAGGAACTTTTGCAGCAAATTCATGTCATGCTGGAGTTGTAGGTGCTAATCTGGAACCTCAACCGTCAGCTACAGTTGGGAGTCCACTCAAGGCAAAGTGTTTATCAGTCTTGGTTGTGACTTGTTCATGATCTCGTTGTCCCTGACAAGTCTCTGTGGCTGCTTCCCCACACAGAAAGCCACCTGTTGATCCTCACTGTCTTGGTTGAAATTTCCACCAAAGCAGATCCTGTGTCAAGGATTTAGGTGCAAGGAGTTTATTTGAGAAGCGATGTCAGAAAGCACAGTGAGAGAGTGCAAAAGTGAGACTGGGAGAAAAGCCACTAAATGGTACATTAATGAGGAGGTTCCACTGACGGCAAGCTGGGCTCAGTCCCCCTGGGGACGCTGTAAGAGACGGTGTAGAAGGAGCCTCAGGTTTGCCAACAAGCTGGAGTGCGTATTCACTAACTCCCGTCCCTTGCTGGTTGACAGGCACTCTGGAGGTGTCAACTCCTGGTTTCTGGCCTATGGCCAGAGAATGCTTGAAGGGTACAGGCAGCCCCTGCCCTGAAAGAGAACTGCCTGCAGCAGCCCCCCGTGTGGACCCAGGGATACGGAAGGCTTGGCGAGGCACCCTCAGGAGTTTTGAGAATAATGACACAAGAGCTGGGTCCAAAAACTCTCGTTTGTCTGAGTTTGTGGTTCCGTGCAAGCATTCGTGTGGCGTATGCCCTGTGTCCTGGAAGTAAGCAATCTACACAGAGAAGACTTAACTCAGGAAAGCAAATGATAACATATATAGGAATTGTGCGCTTAAAAAACGTGCAGGCCTGGCTTGTTCAATTAGAGATTTCATCCTTACCTTCTACGAGACCCCCTTCCACCTTGTCTCTGCTGGAAACACACCCTTTATCGCTCAGAGACATGGAAGTCTCACCCTAAGTTCAGCTGCCCTTTTATAAAGACTTTTAAAATTTGCCGTAATTAGGTGTTCTTTCCTAGATAAAGGCAGAGCTTTGAAAAGATGGCACCCACAAAAACTGGAGAGAGAAAATTTTTTTTAAAAGAAAATGTTAGTGGAAGTTAGGATCCTTTCTGTCTTAGTCATGTCAATATGATGCATTATTTTCTGTGAGTTAAAATGCTTATAACCTTAGGGATAAGTGTGTGTACACTCATGTGTGTTTGCACACGTATTATCTGCGTACACAACATCAACAGGACCAAACCATGTTTAGATTCTATTAATACATGTATATCCACATATGTATGTTTTTAAAAAGGTTAATCTTTACCTTCCTGACATGAACATTTGTATGGGCTTTTTCTCTTTGTGTAGCAAAGATTGAGTTGCTTGGAGATGTTGAGACATCTCTCTCTCTCTCTCTCTCTCTCACACACACACACACACACACACACACACACACACACACACAGAGTTAGGTAAATCTGATGTCCAAACTGAGTTTTGCATTCTTACTTCCCAGCTTGAAGTAGCTGGCTAGCCATTCTTGCCATTCCCTTTGAGATTTTGTATTTCTGGCAGAGCCGCCACTTGTCTGAGCCCATCACGAGCAGGGTGCCAGTTTGCTTTTTGGTCTGTGGCTCCGAGTCACGGGGGAGGGAATGCATATGCTCTTGGTGCAACAGGCCAGGTAGGCCTGTCCTGCTAACATTCCCCAGGTTTACAGAAAGGCCCTGTCTAAAGGGCCTGAGGGTGACATGCAGGAGCAGCTTGGAGAGGCTTGAGAGAACAGCTGAGAAGCACCTTTTCTCAACTCCGAGTTCAGTGACGTCACATTGGTAGCTTAAAACTGGGCACAGTGGGACTATTTACATCATAGAAATTGGCACACACTACAGATCAATATCAACACTGTAAAAACTCCCCCTCCCCTCGTTAACCATTTACCAGGACACCACTGGAATGAACCCTTTGTAACCAACGGAAAGAAAGCAGGTCCCTTTTGCTAAGGCTGCTTTGACTGCTGGAATATAATAATTGATGCTACAATTCCTGACATGGGACCTGTCCCTCTGGCCTGCCGGGGCTGGTGCCTTGACTGGACAGAATGTTGGCAGGCGGTGCTGAGATTTCTAACAGACATGCCCTCCTAGGTGGGGCCTGCCCAGAGCAGACACGCACAGTTTTGTCAGCAGCTCTCTTAGCTTCCCGGCAGCTGGTACATAGTGTGGAATCCCCATTTGCAGATCTTATTTTTCTCCTGGTTCTTTCATTTCTAAAAATCCTTTAAATCTCCAACATACAAATATACTGAGCAAACTGTAAACAGATTGAAAGTCCCAAGAGTGCTTTAAGCAGTGCATCTCTGTGGGACAGCCCAGTCCCCTGAGCTGTAAAAACACCTCCCCTAGGGCTCCAGCACCCAGGAGTCCCCGACTTCCAGCTCTTTGTTAAGGTGGTTTGGTGCAATTATTCCCTTAAAGAGGGTAAGTTGCCTTATTTTATCCACAGACTTATGAGACAGAAAAATACTCTGGTTTTTGCATTCTTAAAGAAAACAGGAAGAGAGAAAATCATTACAGATCAAATTCCAGTAGTCTCAAGGCATCAGAATTCAAAGGGAAAGGAGTCTTTCCGGTGCTCCCCATGCATCTTAGACTTTAGAGACCTACATTTGATAACCGTGGCCTTGTTTTGCAGGAACCTGTGGGGCTCCCTTAAAATGGACGGTGTTCAGTTCCTTGTGATAGTGGGGGCCCCTGTTTTCATTAGCCATGGCAATGAAACAAAGAAATGATAATGTATGGATACTTCAAAAACAAATCAGCCAGAAAGCCACCCTTAACTGCAGCCTTCTACTCTCCAACCCTGATCAAATTTCAATAAAGACCTTAAATATGGAGAAAGGGATGAGCATGGTAATGACTCAAAATGAGACAATAAAAAAGCAAGAAACTGGCTAATTTACTCTCAGAAATTGCTCCGCACACATTATCCAGCATAGATCTTTGTTCCTTGGCATCGTGTTCCACCCCCACCTTTGGCAGCACTCGGGGAATCACAGCTGAAGAGAAATAGGGGAGCAGGCAGGGAAGATGGAAAGCAAGGCTGGGAATTTGGGGCCAACTACTTTTTTATTGCTTCCAGAAAGACAGGACAGAGAAAAGAACTGACGGTGCATAGGCTTGCTCTGAGTCAAAATGTCAAGTTGAAATATTTGACCTAAATAATGTTCAGTGAGTTTGTGCATTTTCCTCCGGGGGGAGGGTCTTCAAGATGATGATACAGACAGAGCTAAGCCCTAGAGTGGCCACGCCTGGCTCAGAAGGCCACAGAGAGGGGAGGGTGGTGTGTAGCTCAGCCCCCCAGCTGCTCAGCAAGGATAGGCCGTGGGAAGGGTCACTCCAGGCCAGTCCTGAACAGGTCCCTGGGCACACCATTGCCTTACCAGTAAGACAGAGGGGGGGGGGCACCACCTACAGAAAATGGTCTCCAGAACGTGCAAGGAGAGCCTTTCAAACCAAAGGCTTTTAACAAAAATGACACTCCCATCTCTAAAGTATTTAGAAGGAACAGTATTCTGAAAAACCAAATTCCATAAGCAAGGGCTGGGCTCAGCTGGTTGGAATGACTTCATCACAAGCAGCAGGAATAGGCTCTGCTTTTGCTGTGCTATTACGTCCCTACCTAAACACCCACTGCCTACAAAACCACTTGCCGTGATCACCCCAACTTCATAAAATTCTTAGAAGAAAAGCTATTTTTTAGCTGACCTCAAAAACCTAAATGTATATTTATCAAGGTCACAGACATAAAGGACCCCTATGCCAGGACTTCTTAACCCCACGTGGAGTTGACCCCTCTCACTACCAGCGCTCAAATGGAGAAAAGTACTAAGCCAGGCATCCGCCTGTGTGCTGGGGTGGGGAGACAATGGGAGTTCTTTTCACTAATTACGAGATTGCTTTAGGTTGAAGGTAGGTGGCTCTTCCTCTCTTTATTGGGCAGCTATGTACATTTTTAAATAGTTAACTATAATCCAAATTAGGGCAAGGTTTTTTTTTTTTTTTATTTTTAATTAGGGCAAGTTTTTTTAACAGAAGCAAATTTGATAAATACTAAAAATATGTACATTTCCACTAAAGGAGACTGTTATTTCTCATCATACACGGACAGGAAAAGGGTTTTGGTGTGTTTTTAGAAACCATTAAACCTGTTTACTTTGGAAAATGCAGGTGCACTATAAAGTGTTTTAGGAAGAAAAGATGTATTTCAATACTTTATAATAAAAAACATTCTGAGAGGGGCTTAGGCAACTTCAAGGGAAGCAAAACTCAAGAATGAAGAATACTGTAGTACAAAATTATGGCCAAAAATACTGTATTTTTAACCAGCAAGATCATTGGGGCATTATTATACAACATTAGGTGTTTTTTTGCAAAACTAGTTCCCATCCCCAAACAATAGACAATACATGCATTTGAATGACATTTTAAGAACAGTAAATATGATTCTTTTAAATACTGCAAGTTAAAAATGTTTTCTGACAAAACTCCCTAAATACATAGGTCTAGTAAGGATTTCCAACATGATGATGGGTGAGGAGTCCAGCAAGAAGTTGCATTTAGAGAATTCTTTGAGGAAAAGAAAGCCACCCAAAACATGTGTTTCAGTCAAAGTAA
Organism: Mirza zaza; assembly: GCA_008750895.1. Lineage (NCBI taxonomy): Eukaryota > Metazoa > Chordata > Mammalia > Primates > Cheirogaleidae > Mirza > Mirza zaza. The sequence continues at coordinate 31,271 of VSMD01119119.1, forward strand.
TCTGGACAAAGTTACATAGTAATTTTCCACCTTTCTTTCCTAAACATAAAAATTTTCTACTGAAGAATACCTTCCTCCCTGTTATTTTTTCCTATCTACCAAAGTCTTATATAAAAGTCAGAATTCCTTTATCCAAGTAAGATCCAATTTTATGCAATAGATGTTTCCATAACACGTAAATGTCATTTACTATTGGGTTGGAATCATATGGGAGGAAATGGATGGTACGTGGTAGATAAGGAAGGTAAAGAGGAAATTAATATTTGAGCACCTACTATGTGCTGGGTGTATACGCATACTCTGAACATATAATTCTAGAGGCAAGAGTGTTATTGAAAGGGCAGTGGGAGTGGGGAAGACAGCAGGAAATGGTTAGTCTATGAAAAAAACAAATGACAAAGTTTAGACTCTGTACTAAGTTATCTACTAAACAGCAGGTGTCTGGCTCCAAAAATCTCTAGCTAATCATATACAACTAAGCCATTTCTTTTCCTAATTTGATGGAACCAAAATGAAATCCCAAAGACACAGTTACCAGGACAGATCTATTAACGCTACATATGCTGGAAATATGTAGAGATAGATACACATACAATATTACTAGATTTAATTTTTCGTGTGTTTCTAACCAAAGATATATCTTTGGAAGAAAATATTAATGTATACCAAGCACACCTTATTTGTATCAATTGAGATGCTGTTAATTACCAATTAAGTAAGTGGTTTTAAACCCTTATTTAATTTTAAGAAGAGCAGCAATATACATTACAATATTTGGGTACACTTTATTTTTATATGGGTTAACATTCTTCTATATTTCATTTCATTCGTTCTTTTTGAGAAACTGAAAACAAAGGGAAATCGAGGGTAATCAGAAGGTAATTTGAGGGTAATTTCCAACCAATATCTGAGTCTTGCAGTATCTTATTATGCAGCCCTTTCTTCCCATTTTTTTTTTGCAAATAATAAAGTCATTTTGACCCAAATCCAGCATAAATAGCTTTTCACCAATTCCTAACTTAAGACAACTAAAATTTACAATCATGTGGCAGTATAAATTTTAAAATTACAATTCGTACACTTTGACAATCAAGATAGTCTGAAGTACAAAAAGTAAATTGCCCTTTAGCTGAATTACCTTTTTAAAATATGAGGCCTGCTAGTTAATCTATCAAAACAACAAAAAAATAAAACCAACAATTCAAATTCCTTTTGTAGATGTCATCTGCTAGTAAACAACATATGCAGGTTCCTAAGATTTTTTTTTCCCAGTCTATTCATGACATTCAACAGAGCTCTTTATATGGAAATGTTAAGGGAAAAAACAAAAAAAAACAAACAACTTCTAAGGGACTTATTTACTTTTGAATGGGTGTGTTATTTCCCTTTGTTTCAGATATGAGGCACAAACTTCTGAATTTAAGCTCTGTAAGGCATAGTAGAAACCTCCAATTTACAAATAAGGAATTCTCTGGGGGTTGGAACTGCCGCGTCACGTTAAACGGGAAAAATCATCTGTAAACTGGTACACTGCAATGTGTTAAGTGAGTCATGAAATGGCTGCTTGCCTTGGTATGCTGAAGAAAGGTTTCTGTGTTTTGTGTTTTGTTTTTGAATAAGACATGCCCAAGTCACCATAAAACTCGCCACAGGCTTCCGTTACCTAGAGCATCAACAATAGGAGTCCAGTGGCACACGCTTGTAACGCTTGCAATCACGATATAATATAAAGCATGAGTAAACTTTGTTTTTATACAAAACTGAAAAGAATCCCTTCCCACCCCTAGCCCCTTCAATAAAACCCCAAACAAAGAAACAAAAAAGAAAATCCTTTAGCTTCGATTGACTAGTGTGGATACAATCAGGTTTCTAGGCATCAGTGTAGCTACTAGGGTGATCAATTTTTTCCTTTCTCAAGAGAAGGGATCTTGTCATGCACCCTAGGATGAACAGTGAAGCCACAAACCTCAATTCTGCATAGCAAATTCCATCCCAATTTCATAAAGACAAATATAACAATCTTTCCCTGTTTTGCTCAGCTTCTTTGAGCTTTGAGATCAGGTTTAATTGACTACATCTACTATAGCTCTATTAAATAGAATATCTTGATTCCCTAAAACTGTAACACTTATGATCTGGTGATGAGGTTTACTCTATACACACTGTAGGCCTTCAAATATTGTCATTTAACTTTGTTTTTGTTTTTTTTTTTTTTGCTGCACCAAATTTAAGATTGCCTTTTCAGGCAAGCAGTGGTCTCTAGCTGTTAAAACATTTCCTTAGTGGATCACAATAGCTTCTAAAACTGCCTTTCTAGTAAAGGCCATCAGAGAGGTAATACTAAACTGTGCATTTGCCAAATAAGAATATGAATTGTATAAAAGCTCATATTCCAATCCTAGATCAAATGGCAAAAGTTCTACAAAGTTGGTTTCCATGTTTGTATAAAAGCTCCGACTGATTTTATGTATTTTGCTATGAAATTACCTTTGGGTCTTATAATCAGTATACCTCTAGTCAGGAATGTGCAAATGATTTTATACAGCACGATGCTAGTACCGCTCTGTACGATAGTAAGGTTTTTTTTTTCTTCTTTTCTAAATGGAAAAAAAATATCCCTAGTCAGAAATAAACTGACAAATTTACATTCTCCTCTCTTAAAAAAGTAAATAAAATAACATTATTCAAAATGTGAATTAGCTATAAGACGTACAATACAATTACATAGATACATATCAATACAGCACATTCAATCTGCCAAAAAATTAATGATTACAAAGCCAGTATGGATGCTGCAATATCAAGAGAGATGTATGTACAATGATTAGAGCATTTGTAATTGCACTATACCTACAGGCAGTCTGTTAATTAAATTACAGGTGCTTTCTGAGCAAGGATTAAAAAAAGTAACCTGTGTTGTCTGAGGCTGGGAGAGTGAGGAATGAGAACATTTCATTACTGCTGAGTAACTTTGGTACTCATCTAATAAACTGTTAATTTTCTCCCTCTCCTTTGCTATTCCAAATGAGTGATTTATATGGACGTTTAGTGCCAAATATACCATTATAGTTAAAATGAGACCAGCATCATGGCCTAATTCCAACTTCCCAGCAGCTTTAAACCATCATGATTTATTTTCTTAAATCACATTTCAACTCAAACTGCTTGACAGAAGCTCATCAATACATGTGCTGTATTTTTTGCATTTGTTGAAAAATTGCACATATACAATTCCCAACGTCTCTCCTACTAGGTTCAGTCACATAAATACATGTTCTCTAGAACACTGAGAGGTTACTTTTAAGTCCACAAATTTTCCTTAAGTTCAACTTAACCAGTCACCACTTCAAGAAGATCCTGAAGGTGGTAAACTAGCAGTAACTTCAGATTTTATAAATTAAAGGTGGCAAAATAATACTACCAACCAATGTTCCTGGCAGACTTACTTGGACTTAACATAAAGAGAGTAAAACTGGCTTCAAATAAAGAGACATATGCAGATTTCATGTCAAACCACACAGGACACTTGTCTACATTGCCAATTTGGACACTCACGATGGGACGTGAACACTAAGCAATGTGATCTTAAGGGTAAAGAAAAGAATGGACCATGAGAATCAAATTTACAGTTACCAATTGTTTGGCAATTGGTATTTCTAGTTCATTCTTGGCCAGTCATGTGAGGCTTCACAGTCTTACTCTCTTATACTTTAAGATACCAGCTTTTATTTTTTAAGTTCTTATTAATTTCATTTCACAAAAGCCAGCTTTGGCAACACATACCCATAATAAAAGTCATTTAAAAGTGTGGCCCAAACACTAAGGAAAAAAAGGGAGAAAAAGTTTGAACCAAAAAAAAAAAAAAAAATTAAGAACAACCTATGAAAAGGTCTGGGTAGCAGCCATTGGGATAATGTAGTGTTTGTTGGCATATTTTTTTGGCATCTGCAATTTAAAGAGAGGGTGAAAAAAAGAAAAAGAAGCAAAGATGGGAGGAAAGACAATGGCACATGACATTTCAAAAGAAAGGACTCCTGTTTGCCTTGCTGATTTCTGTGCACTTCTTGGAGCAATCAAGCTAGGACTGAAGGCAAACGTCCAAAAGAAATGACACTTAACCGTTGGATGGGCATCCACTGTCCCAGTCCAAAGTGAGACAAGACAATGTATCTACTAAAAAAAGAAACTCTGTATGTGTAACCAGAGCAATACATTTAAAACCATAGTATTAATACGTACAATCCTTTAGCAAAAACTACAAACTGTTAAATTAAGCTGATGTAGGATGGCTTAAATCGAATGACATTGTCCTGACTGTATCATTCGAGAGAAAAACTTGACCAAGAATGGAACTAGGATAAAGGCCATTGCAACCTGGGAAAAATCAGGAGGGAGGTGCAGAGTACGAAAAAGGGAAATCAGCTTTGTTTTGCTCAATAGAAAAGAAAAAGAGAGGGAGTGAGAGTGAAAGAGAGAGAGAGAGAAACAATTCTTATCTTTTTGAGTGCATGACTGAGAATTTAAAATACATTGAGTCACAAGGTTTTGCCTAAAAAAAAGATAGAGAGGAAATGTGCTGGGACTGTACTTCAGCATCCTCTGTTTTTCCTCTGAATAGTTTAAATAAAATCATAATATTTACTACAAACTCTGTGGACACACTCACACAGAGTCCAGGACGGCAATAAATTAGTATTATGCAAATTGTTTTCCACAGAAATACAGTCCCTCTTGTGTATCTTCAATAGCCCACCAGGGAAGGGAAGGGCGGGTGGCTAGGAGGCACAATTAGACCAGATTGTACTCCTTCAGATTCAACTGGAGGATGGTGTCCTTGACGGCAGCAAAGACAAAGCGGATATTCTCGGTGTCTGTGGCGCACGTGAAGTGGGAGTAGATAATTTTGTCACTGTCTGGGTTCAGGTCCACGAACATCTTCAGGATGAATTCTCGAGCTGCCTGGGCATCTCTCTGGGGTCCTGTTGGTCGAGGGATGAAAGGGACAGCCTGTTAGCTGATCTGTGAATGCATTCATTCCTCATTCATTTAGTACATACTTACTGTGTCATTGCCCAGAAAGATTACATCTGCATTGCAGATCTGATCTGTTATGATCATTTTCCCCAACACTACTATGTTTGTCCATCCACCCGCCTATCCATCTGCCTGCTCATCCATCCATTCACAAAATGTGGATAAGTGAAAACAGATGACTTCAATATTGAGTCCTTGAGTGACAGGGAGCCAGTGCATACTCTTCGGCAGCGGAGCGATAGCCTATTTCTGTTCGACTGCGTTAACTATGCTGGTTTCGGCTATATAAGCATGCATACAGACATAGCTGCTTCAGGCTCTCTTATCAATCTGTCCCCCAAAGACCTGACATTATATTACGAATTATTTGAAATTCTCCAGCCTAAAATATGTCTCAGAATAGAACCATTCCTTAAGGTCAGGGCCATCTATAACGGTCCTCTGTAGTCTCATTTCCATAGACTTCTGAGCACACTACATTTACGTAGTATTCAGTTCACTATACTGATTGGGGTCTTTTATGTGCCAAGCACTGTCCTAGATGCTTTGAAAAAGGATTGTGATGTATTTAGCAGGATAAACTAAAAACTTATTTAATAATTTTGTAATGAATTCTTAGATGTGCACCAAAACACAGGTCATATTTTTCCATAAAAGAAAAAATTGGATAAATTGGACTTTATCAAAATTAAAAACTTTTGTATATCAAAGGACATTATTAAGAAGGTAAAAAGACAACCTATAGAATTGGAGAAAATATTTGCTAACCATTTATCTGATAAGGGTTAGTATCCAGAATACATAAAGAGCTCCTACAACTCAACAACAAAAAAACAACCCAATTAAAAAATGGGCAAAGGGCTTGAACAGATATTTCTCTAAAGAAGATATACATAAGGCCAATAAACATATGAGAAGATGCTTGACATTAGTAATCATTTAGGGAAATGCAAATCAAAATTGCAACAAAATATCACTTCACATCTACTAGAATGGCTATTAAAAAAAGTGGAAAACAACAAGAGTTGGGGAGGATGTGGAGAAATCTGAACCCTTGTGCACTGCTGGTGGGAATGTACAATGGTACAGCTGCTGTGGAAAACAGGTTGTTCCTCCAAAAGCTAAACACAGAATTACCATATGACCCAGAAATTTTGCTCCTAGGTATCTGCCCATAGGAATTGAAAGCAAGGGCTCTAACAGATACTTGTACACCAATTTTTATAGTAGCATTATTACAATAGCCAAAATGTGGAAACAACCCAAGTATCCATTAACAGATGAATAGATTAACAAAATGTGGCATATACACACAATAGAATGTTATTCCACCATAAAAGGAATGAAGTTCTGATAGATGCTGGAATATGTATGAACCTTAAAAACATACTAAGTAAAATAAGCCCAACATAAGAGAACAAATATTACATGATTCTACTTATATGAGGAACCTAGAATAGGCAGATTCATAGAGACAGAGTATATTAGAGGTTACCAGGGGCTAAGGGGCGGGGGAAATGAGGTATTGATGCTTAATTGGGGTGATGAAAACATTCTGGAAATACTGATAATGGCTGCACAGTATTGTGAATGCAATTAATGCCACTGAGTTACAAACTTAAAAATGGTTAAAATGGCAAATTTTGTATATATTTTATAATTAAAAAAAAGAATAATGTAACATATAAAAAACCATTATATTGTACACTTAAAAAAGTTGAATTATATGTGAGTCATACCTTAATAAAGCCATTTTTAAAACTTATTTCATATATCCTGATAAATACATTAATTTAAAACTTTTTGTAAATTAATAACATCAAAACACCATCACCTTTCAAGTATGAAGCACCTATCATATATTTGGTTTTTGTGTCACCATATATCTACATTTCTTACCATTTTTTCACGTTAGTTCTATAGCAAGCAAGAAAAAATTCATGCTATAGCTTTTTCCCCCTCCACTTCCTTCCTTTGGGTAAGACTCTCCCAGGATTCACAACTTAGGTATTTGTCAATCAATATTAGAAATGACAGATTGTTATCTACTGGTTAGGATAAAGAAATCTTTGAGAACTCTACTGAGAGCCCGAACACCATTTCTAACAAAATGCATGCCGAGTTTCAGACAGACTACTTGAAAACTTTTCAAACCAACCTTTTTATAAATTGGGTATTATTAGCTTATATTCAACACTGCCAGAAGTTAGGAGGAATGAGTTAGGAACACAAATAGATTATTTTCATTGTACAACTAAAAACAGTAATGTTTGAATTTTTAAAAATATATGTATGGTATATATCTATATAATTATTTAATGTCCTATCTTTTTCTTTTCTTTTCTTTTTTTTTGAGACAAAGTCTTACTCTGTTGCCCAGGCTAGAGTGCTGTGGCGTCAGCCTAGCTCACAGCAACCTCAAACTCCTGGGCTCAAACAATCCTTCTGCCTCAGCCTCCCGAGTAGCTGGGACTACATGTATGTGCCACCATGCCCAGCTAATTTTTACATGTGTGTGTGTATATATTAGTTTTCCAGCTAATTTTTTACTATTTTTTTTAGTAGAGACAGGGTCTCACTCTTGCTTAGTTAGGCTGGTCTTGAACTCCTGAGCTCAAACAATCCACCCACCCCAGCCTCCCAAAGTGCTAGGATTACAGGCATGAGCCACCACGCCCAACTTCAATGTACTATTATAACCTTACTAATTCCAGGGCAATAATTAAAAAATATTTAAGTCTGGAAATTAATAGATTTTTAGAGCTGAAGAAGCCTCTAATTTTTGTAAAAGAACACTGTATTTCTGGCTTGTGAATGAACTTCTATATGATTTTGTACTTACCCAATTTGGGAAAGAAGGGACTACACTTTTTTTCTTTTTTCTTTACCCTAAGGAATATTAGATCTAGATTCAAGTTCACTGAAGTGCACTTGAAGGGTGTTAACGTTTTTAAGCATGAATTATGTTATTTGAATAAACATAAACCACAAAGAAATCATTATAGCCATCAGAGCAGGAACAGAATTCCACAGTCTCTACGAACAATTTTGCAATGAAGTCCATGTGGAAATGGTAATTTCCCTTTCTGAAGTGAAATACAGAATGGCATTCATTATGATTAAGACCTTGTAAGTACAGAAATGTGGAAGTGTGAAATTTATAATACTATAAACATGCTTATTATAAAAACATTACTACAGAGTGGGCCTGGATTTTTTTTCAGTCTTTGCTCATCTTGCAAGGGCTTGGAGTCTCACGAAATGACAGCTGTGCTGGCTTTGTGAATAACACAATCAGTGTCTTTTTTCTTTTCTGTGGCCAAGTTTCCTTTGTGCATTATGTGTATGCTGGGGGAAATTAACAGCAGAAAAGCCTTCAAATTTCAAAACATTCACGATGGACACATGTTGGAAGGAAAATGCTTGTGGTGTTCAGAAATCTGGGGGAATTACTGGAGAAAGGAGATGTGTAAAGAAAGAGATTAGGAAGATATTGCAGAAAACAGCAGTGCAAACACCCATCAGAGAAATAAGTCTTTTATTGCAGCAAATCAACCACCACGCAGTGTGGCTAGGTCTGCTGCAGCCGAGTGGCTTGAGTTGGCCCCTTGAGGGGTTCAGCTCTGTGGGCGCTGTGCTCGCCTGTCCTGTGTCCTCCCTCTACAAGCACATCATGAAAACGTGCTGACCCATGAGGCAGGGTACTGTATATGGTGTGGCCATTTCCCATCTGCTGATTCTCATCAAATTCCAAGAAAAATTAAGAAGAGTCTCCCTTGCATGTGTGAGGCAAGCAAGTGTGTTTAGGTCTAAGCCAGACACCACATGCCCTTGTCTCATGTCTGAAGAACGAGCCTGCTGTGGGAAAGCAAGGTAACTACACACAGTCATTTCCTTCCATGGTTTCCTCAGGAACACTGAGGAATACAGTCTCAGGCATCTATGACTTGTTTCTAGGCTAGTGGCAAATGAAAAGGAGTGAAAGGGAAAACACTGTTTAGGCTAAGAAATAATTTGCTTTTAAAGGAACAGCAAAGCACAAAGGAAAATGCACTTGGAGAGAGGATGTGAACACAATGCTAACAAAAAAGGGTACTATCTTTAATATCTGATAACATCCCCAAATGTCTGTATTTTCAATTCATCAACCTTCAGCACCTGCGTTTGAGAAGGAACTTCAGCTCATTAAACACGTAACACTTCCCTCCGCGAGCCAGCGCTGCGCCATATGCACGTGGGATGACAGGATGACTAAACCTCCATCCCTGATGTGTCTGTATCTTCGCAGAAAGCTACAGAGTGAAATTTAACCTTCGTTTTTAAAGTAATTACCTTCCTGAGGGAGCTTTTAGAAGTGCAAAAACATTGTTCAGCTGATATCCATCTGGATATTATATGTTGATAATGTCATTTTGCAAATGGTCTGTTCTCTTGCTGTGACATTTACCTCTCTAATAGGTAACTGTGAGTTTGTGCTCTGTGCTAAGTGATCTATACATGACTCCATTCAGTTCTTCTTTTACTCAGGAAAAAACTGAGTAAAGAAATTTGTTCAAGGAAACACAGCCAGTAAATAGCAGAGCTGAAACTTTGAGACATTTGTAACTTGTGCTCTTAAATACTATCCAGACCGAGGAGTTCTCTGTAGAGGGCAGAGAGTAATTATTATAAAGCTTTGTAAACCATTCTATCTTGGTCACCACCATCCAACTAGGCTGTTGTATCATGAAAGCAGCCATCAACAGTGCATAAATAAATGGGTGTGGCTGTCTCAATAAAACTTTACTTACAAAAACAGATGCAGGCCATAGTTTGCCCCTCCTAATTTAGACTCAAGTTTGTATGGGGTAGGGGGAGATTTGTGTTTACTTTGCCACATAAGCTCTTCTATGGGCAGTCGCTCTGACTCTTTTAAAACTTGTTTGAGAGTGGCTGGACGGGGATGCATTTTGTTACTAATCAACAAGTTGTTTTCTTTGTCTATGACTTTTAGCTTTACTAAGGAATGGAATATTTTGTGTCATTAAAAGACAGGGCAAACAGCAATTCATACTTAATCAATCCCAACACACAGGGTTTACAATGGCACACTGTACAGTATGTGAACTCTGGCAATGGCACTGGGAGGCAACATCGCCCCAGCTGTTGGGCTGAGTGCGGACTTACCGTCATATTCTGGGAAGTAGTCAACTAGATGGGAATACATAATTTTCTCCTCTAGAAGATCCTTCTTGTTTAAGAACAGAATAACCGAGGAGTTCTGGAACCAGGGATATGTGATAATTGTTCTAAAGAGTGCTTTGCTTTCCTCCATTCGGTTCTGAAAAAAACAATTATCAGAAAAACAAGGAGTGAATTTTATGATTATTCAATCTGTGAATTGTGTTTATTTCAGAAGTCCAACCCATCTTTTGTATGCATTCAGCTTTATATGCAAATGATTCATGACACACATTGGCTGTTTTCATTATGCAAACTCTCTTGTTGACAAGCAGAAAATAATAATAATAAATATCTGCTGAAATAACTCTTACGGTTGAAAGAGAAAATAATCAAAGCCTAGAGAACCATGCTGCATCTGGCACACTGTCATACGTTTCCACCAAAAATTATTCATTCATGATCAAATACTTAAGATCTGAATTAAGAACTAAATAGTAGGTTTCATTTTGCATTTCCTAAACTGTATTTATTTGGGGGCCTCACAATTAACCATAAACAATTAAAATGAAGTTACTTAATTCTTGGCCCAAAGCACATCTTTATTTCTAGAATTATGACTATTTTATATATATATCTCCCTATTTTATAGATATATCCCTTGATAAACACATGAAAAAATATTTTAAGATCATATATTTCCTGCTCATCAATGCATATCAATGCATACCTTCTCCCTATGTTTCACTATAATTTGTATACACAATTGTGGAGATATGCATAGTAACTACCTGGAGATACAAATATATTAATAATATTTCTCACCTTCAGCATTTGTAAGTGTTCTCACCTGCAGAAGCTATACTTTCGAGCCTACCTTGGTAACAGAGACCCTAAATGGATTCTCAAGGAAATTAGTCATCTTGCTTTTATAAATGAAGATGCTACTTGAGGCTATTCCTGAGTCAAATCACTCTTCTTAAAAAAAAAGTAATCATCAGCCAAGAGCTAAGAGCCTCGTAGCTTCTTCAGTATCTCCTCACTAGTTCCTTCTCCCACAGACACACTCACCTCTCTAAATCATTCCTACCCTTGGGTAGAGAGAAATGCAGCAGACTTGGGGGAATTTTCCTTTCTCTTAGGATATAAAAGCCACTTCATCTGGGACACACTTTCCAACCTCCTTACTTAGTTCTACATGTTATGACTGAGTTTGGGGCAATGGAAAAGCCTGCTGGGATCTAACTGAGCCCACCTAGGTGCTAAGGGGTGGCTCGGTGGTTTAGCCCAGAGCATCCTAGTTCCCTGCCAGGGGGGATGGCTCAGGGCTGGGCTCTCATCCAGGCCCAAGTCACTTGGCACTCCCCTCCCATTGTTTATTGTAATCAGTGTAGCCAAGCATCTCAACTGGGCCAGTTAAGCCCAGGACTCTTGCTGGGAACTCTGGACACAGAACCTGGATTTCGTGGAGTGTGGAGGAGGCATCGTGGAGCCTCAGCTTCTGCAACCATCTCAAAATGAAGGTCCTGCTCACCTGGGTTTACCTGCTGTTCAAACCTCCCGAACCTGCTCATGCCTTTGGATTTTTTAGTAATATCAGTCAATAGTGCCATTTACTTTTTAAGTAAGTTTGAGCTATGTTTTTCTGCTTTTTATTGTATACTTGTAGTTGATATACCTGGATATATCCTGCTCTAAGCTTATAAAAGCAAGGGAATGATACCTGAGGGATGACCACTAAGACTGGGATTTCAGCTGTGAACACTTTCTGCTCAGATTTTGCCCTCCTGCTGCAGAAGTTTCACAGTGCAGGGTTGCAAAGGCCACACACCCTTCATGCAAACCTCCAGGACACTCAGCTCGCCAAGCACAATTGGCCAGATCCTGAATATATCTTGTTCTTTTCTTCTGTAAAATGTGCCAAATCAAATCATGCAGATCTTTGCTGAATCAGGTAAAGACCATTCATTGTCCCCAATCTTTTCAACCTGGTAATTTTGTGTCTATAACTGCTTAGATAATTAACACTGATGAAACACATGGATTAGAATAGAGAACCCAGATGTAAAACCATCCTCATATAGTCATCTAATCTTTGATGAAGCAGACCAAAACATACACTGGAGAAAAGAATCCCTATTCAATAAATGGTGCTGGGAAAATTGGACAGCCACATGTAGAAGACTGATAGGATCCACATCTCTCACCACGCACAAAAATTAACTCATGATGGATAACAGACTTACACCTAAGCCATGAAACTACAAGAATTCTAGAAGAACATGTTGGAAAAACTCTTATAGACATTGACCTAGGCAAAAAATTTATGAAGACGACCCCCAAAGCAATCACAGCAACAATAAAAATAAGTGAATGGAACCTAATCAAATTAAAAAGCTTCTGCACAGCCAAGGGAATAATCATTAGAGTGAATAGACAACCTACAGAATGGGAGAAAATATTTGCATGCTACATATCCGATTAAAGGGCTAATAATCAGAATCTACAAAGAACTCAAGCAAATCAACAAGGAAAAAAAATCAAACAACTCCATTAAAAAGTGGGCAAAAACATGAACAGAAACTTTTCAAAAGAAGATACACTAATGGCCAACAAACATGAAAAAATACTCAACATCTCTAATCATCAGGGAAATGCAAATCAAAACCACAATGAGAAAAAAAAAACAACAAACCACAATGAGGCACTACTTAACTCTAGTGAGAATGGCTCTTATCGAACACTCATACAATGTGTGGGACTACGAACTAGTATAACCTTTATGAAAAGTAGTATGGAGATACCTCAAAGAACTAAAAGTAGACTTACCACTTGATCCAACAATCCCACTACTGGGTATATGCCCAAAGGGAAAAAAAAACTTTTTATAAAAAGGATACCTGCACTTGAATGTTTACAGATCCACAATTCACAACTGCAAAGATGTAGAAACAACCCAAGTGACCATCAATCCATAAGTGGATTAATAAAATGTGGTATATGTATACCATGGAGTACCATTCAGCCACAAAAAAGAATGGTGAACTAATATGTTTTATATTAACCTGGATGGAACTGGAGCCCATTCTTCTAAGTGAATTATCACAAGAATGGAAAAACAAACACCATATGTACTCACTATTAAATTAAAACTAATTGTTCAACACTTATGTGTACATATGGAAATAATAGCCATTGGAAATCAAGCAGGTAGGAGGGAGGAGAAAGGGATGGATAAATTCACACCTAACAGGTAAATGTACATTACCTGGGTGATATGTGCATCATGGGCACACTTACACCTTTGACTCAAATGGTACAAAAGCAATTTATGTAACCAAAACATTTGTACCCCCATAATACTCTGAAATAAAATTAAAAAAATTATTTTTGATTGCAAAAAAAGTAAAGAAAGAAAAGAAACACATGGGTTGATATAGTAAAAGATTACTGCATGGCTCAAGGGACACTGTTTATTTCTCTTTTATATAAATGACATGCATAGCCTTTAAAAATATTTTTACTATCTACATGCCTTTTACTGGTTATCACAGCCAATGTTTAGATTTTAAGTCCTGGAAATAATACTCATTGAGAAATGATATCTTGTAATTTAAGATTTTATAGGCTGAGAATTTCAGGACTGAAGAAAAATAAAGGCCCTAAGAAGAACTGAAAGAGTATTTTAAAAATTCAGAGGTTAATTAGATAGTGACATCTCTGATGGGAGAGTTAAAATTTTTCCCTCTTACTTACAGCTAGAGAAATTCTAGAAACTCACACTGTGGTCTTTGCAGAAGCCCTGTCTAAAGGGTGGGTACGTATCCCTTGGCATCAATTGGTGAGTCTCTGTTAGAAAGACTTATTATATTTAGTTTTCTTCCGAAGTGGCTCTAGTTGGGCCTTTTCTGGTTGGAGTCCTTCAAGGGGAAGTGGCTAGACCCTGGGCGGAGCCAGGGAGAGTGGGCCGGAGGTTGTGGTTAATACCAAAGCGGGTGTGTCAAGTCTCTCTGATAAAGAGTTTCAAGACTGCACTGGAGGCCCCAGGCTCTGGATGAAGTCTGCCAGGAGGGGTGCTCGTGCTGGCCCCCAGGACAGGGACTGAGCCCAGCGCGGTGCTCCAGAGAGACCTGCCCAGAGGGCTGTCCCACTGCGCCCAGCCTGCTGCACTCAGGGCCACTCTGGAAGCAGGTCCTGCAGATGCCTCACCTGTGCGTGCAGTCTGGGCTGCTCTAGGGTATTCCCCTGTTCACCATGTGCTGTGTGCACTGGAGCTCGATCTTATGGTTTAGAAGAAGGCTAGAGAGCACAGGTGGGCAGCTGACCACCACTCGGCCTTCAACCAGACCAAACAAACTGAGTCTCTGAGGTGGGGCTGGGGAAGCTGCATCTTAAGTCCTCCAGGGGTCCTGATGCACCCTCAACTTTGTGAAGCACTGTGCTGAAGTCAGGCTTCCCAATGTTACTGTCATTATGAGTCACTTAGGGGTCTTGCTGAACAAGACTTTTGCTTCAGCATGGGTGGAGCTCTAGGGTTTGCATTTTGAATAAGCCCCCAGGCAAGGCTGATGCTGCAATTCCCAGACCACCCTTTGAGTCAGCTGAAAGGCCCAGAAAGCTTGCTGAGCCAGGGACAACAAAGAGGAAGGTGGTACTCTATTTCTTTTTGTGATAAGAAGTGCAAATTGACACATACAGCTGACTGTCTCATTGTTGCATTAAAATCTAACTGTGTAGGCTTCATTTGATGGGATTAAGACCACTGGGATTTAGGGATGCCATGCCTGAGCTGTGGGAGGATAGGAGGTGAAAGATTTGCTTGAGCAGAAGCCCGAAATAAGTGCAGATGTTAACTGCCTAGCTGGTGGATACATATCAGCGTTCTGGAAGTACAGCAAAACATGCTCCAACCTCAGAGACTAAGGGGTCTCATGCATGAAAAGCCA
>VSMD01119120.1:0-37728 GCA_008750895.1 Mirza zaza
TTTTTGAGACAGAGTCTCACTTTATTGCCCAGGCTAGAGTGAGTGCCGTGGCGTCAGCCTAGCTCACAGCAACCTCAGACTCCTGGGCTCAAGCAATCCTGCTGCCTCAGCCTCCCAAGTAGCTGGGACTACAGGCATGTGCCACCATGCCCGGCTCATTTTTTCTATATATATTAGTTGGCCAATTAATTTCTTTATAGTAGAGATGGGGTCTCGCTCTTGCTCAGGCTGGTCTCGAACTCCTGAGCTCAAAGGATCCGCCCACCTCGGCCTCCCAGAGAGCTAGGATTACAGGCTTGAGCCACCACCCCTGGCCTCAATAGTTTTTATTTTAAAATCTTAAGAGAGTACATGTTTTTGTTACATGGATACCTTGTATAATGCTTCAGTCAGGACTTGTAATATGCCCACCACCAGAATAGTGTTCGTTGTACTCAATAAGAATCTTTAAACGTTCTTTTTGCATCCAGCCTATTGATGATTATATAACTATGTTCTCTATGAGATACCCAAACTAAGAGTGATTATTTTATTTGGCTTCTTTTTTTTTTTTTTGAGACAAAGTCTCACTTTGTTGCCCAGGCTAGAGTGAGTGCTGTGGCGTCAGCCTCGCTCACAGCAACCTCAATCTCCTGGGCTCAAGCGATCCTACAACCTCAGCCTCCTGAGTAGCTGGGACTACAGGCATGCGCCACCATGCCCGGCTAATTTTTTCTATATATATTTTTAGTTGGTCAATTAATTTCTTTCTATTTTTAGTAGAGACGGGATCTTGCCCAGGCTAGTTTCGAACTTCCGACCTCGAGCAATCCGCCCGCCTCGGCCTCCCAGAGTGCTAGGATTACAGGCGTGAGCCACCGCGCCTGGCCTTATTTGGCTTCTTAAAGTTCCTTTCCTTTGCATTAGGATTACAATGAAACTAAGTTTTCTTTTTGCAACTGGTGGCAGTTTTGGAGTTTTAGAAAAATTCCTTCAGAAGCATTCAAGCAGAAAATAGTTAATATAAAGGAACAATAGCAACAAAAGACTTCTGACTTCTCTTATGTAATGCTAGATGCCAAAGATGACAGCTCTGAAGGAAAATGCTATCATTCCAAATCAGCCTAGGTCCTTCAAATGCAAGGGGACGGCACAAAAATATTTTCATATACACATAGGCTGAGAAAAATGCCCAGATAGCTTTCCTGGAAAAGTGACCTTACAGTTGCATTTCACCAACCCAGTGACTACCGTTGGATTTCACCAACCGGAGAGATGAATGACAATAAACTCTAGAACAGAGAACTTGTAGTTTAGAAAGGACTGGCAGGCTGGGCATGGTGGTTTATGCCTATAATTCTATCACTTTGGGAGGCCAAGGTGGGAGGCTTGTTCGAGGCCAGGAATTTGAGGTTGCAATGAGACATGATGCTGCTACACTCTAGCGTGGGTGGCAGAGTGAGACGCTGTCTCACAAGAAGACTGGCAGTAAGCAATAAAATGGCAAAGCTAAGTCTAAATAACTATAGGTACAAATATGAATGAAAGTGTTAAAAATAATACTCTCATTTTTAGAACTACCTCTTTTTTTACTCTGACTTAAAAATTCCAGTGTGTATCAAATCTAGCAACTGATTCAGTGAATGTTGGGTGGTAAGGGCAAGGACATATATAGAAAATGACCAAAGAGGAAATGTGAAAGGCACTAACATTCTAGGGACATCCCCATGTGAAGCAACTAATCTACTTAGGTATGAATATACCATTAAAAAGAAAATTAAGGGCCAGGCACTAGCACTCTGGGAGGCCGAGGTGGGCGGATCAATCAAGGTCAGGAGTTGGAAACCAGCCTGAGCAAGAGTGAGACCCCATCTCTACTATAAATAGAAAGACATTAATTGGCCAACTAATATATATAGAAAAAACTAGCCGGGCATGGTGGCACATGCCTGTAGTCCCAGCGACTTGGGAGGCTGAGGTAGAAGGATTGCTTGAGCCCAGGAGTTTGAGGTTGCTGTGAGTTAAGCTGATACCACGGGATTCTAGCGTGGGCAACAGAGTGAGACCCTGTCGAAAAAAAAAGAAAATCAAATTCCCCTCAAAGAATTCTTGGCTTTTTTTTTTTTTTTGAGACAAAGTATCTCTCTTTTTTTGTGTGTGAGACAGAGTCTCACTGTGTTGCCCAGGCTAGAGTGCTGTGGTGTCAGCCTAGCTCACAGCAACCTCAAACTCCTGGACTCAAGCAATCCTCCTGCCTCAGCCTCCCAAGGAGCTGGGACTACGGGTGCAGGACACCACACCTGGCTAATTTTTCCATTTTTAATAGAGACAGGGTCTCGAACTCCTGACCTCAAGCAGTCTTCCTGCCTCGGACTCCCAGAGTGCTAGGATTACAGGCATGAGCCACCTTGGCTGGCCACTCTTGGCTCTTGAAATTTAAATTAGCACTGCAAAACTGGGAACTCTCTGTGTAAGGGACAACTGAAGCTAAGATTCAGGCCACCCCCCTGAGATCTGAGGGAGGTGTCCAGCAGCAGCGTCAGCACGACAAGGTCTAGAAATACTCTGTTTCAGAGGCTGGCTCCCATCTTTGCTGTGGTCTTTGCCTGTTAAAAGGAGTCATGCTTCAGTTATCTTTGGTAACGAGGGACCTACCACATTTCTCTCTGCAATTTTGGGAGAAACCAAACTTAGTGCGGTGCATTGCAACTTTGAAAATGAGAAATGTGAACCCCTAGAACATGGAAAAATATTCGTAAAATGAAGTTTTACAGATAAGTGGTTTTAATGGAAAACTACAAATCTGTTTGTGATTAAAGAAACACAGGGAACATAGAGGTAGTGGTTCAAAGGATTTGGCTTCTGCCCTGTACTTTCCCCTCTGCCTCGAGCAGTAGATTGCCCTTTGCCTCACAGGGGTGTCTGTTCTGTGTAGCCTAGAATGAGGCCCGTCCTCCCTGGTTTCTCTTCTCTCCGTGGCTGGGCTTGAGAGATTGCCACTGCCCCTGGTGGGGTGATGGCAGGAGAGGGTACAGAAAGTGCCCTCTGGGTGCTCCTGCCTCTCAGGCGCTTTTCTTGCCTAACGACGATTTCTCAACCCTCTGCTCTGTTCTGGAATGTCCGCAGATGGCCCATGTGTTTCCCATAGGCCTATGTCACCCTTGATTAGTTTCCAACACGTGCAGACCCTCCGCCTTTTCTTTTGGCGGATGCAGTGGGAATCAGGTGGGCCTTGTTTGGGGGCAGGGCTGTAATGGCACCTGTGTTCACATCTCCATCCTGCCCCCACAGGCTCCTTGTTCTCCTGTAAAAGTTCTCTGCAACAAGAGTTGCATGATTAAACATGCCTTTTATTAAAACTAAAACTGTAGAAGCTTTTCTGTACACTTTGCCTTTCTCTAGTCTTCTGATTTGCATGTATTTATTATTCTAGGTTGGCGACAGAGATGATTCCAATCTTTATATAAATGTGAAGCTGAAGGCTGCTGAAGAGGTAATGCCTAGCACAGCAGTGCCACCACCTCCCCCTCCGCCACCGGGTCCTGTCTCACCCCTTGCCCTTTGTTTGCGCTCTTCTCCATAAAAACTTTGGTCACCCACAGCAGACATTAGTTTATGTATTTGTGGTCAGAAATGGATGAGTTAGACCACACAGGCAAGTTTTGTTTTCTCATCAATAATATTTTCTCTTCCCAAAGAGCAGGACTAGGAGACAAGAAATTGCTGAAGTGTAGTGGTGGCAATTAACAAGTGATTGGTGAATGGATTGAAGTGAGGGACTAGCTCTTCAGAACACTTAAGTGGAAAAGGATGACTAACACCTCCTGGTTTGTTTTTGTCATATCTATAAAAGAAGTGGGCCCATATCTCATGTTCTCTTGCCATTTACCTGTTTCTGATGTTCATTTTGCAGGTTGGGATCAAAGCCACTCACGTTAAATTACCAAGAACAGCCACAGAATCTGAGGTGAGCTGTTACGGATTGATTGTTAGGAGGATGACTGAAGTGCTTTTCCTCTGGTTTTTGGTTTAGTGGAACTTTGGGGATTGACACATTTAGTTTTTGCAAGACCTTCTGGTTCTCGTTTTATAGACTCCACCTCCAGAAGAAAATCCTTGAAAATACAGAGTACACGGTGCAGTACCTCTGAACGTTTGCTCACAGTGAATACAGTACCAATTGCTTCCAAATCACCTGTGATGTTTGTTAAAATTGATCCTCAGCCTATAATTATCTGCATTTTTAAAAAACAAATATGCATTCCTTTTATATGATGTTCAAGAATAGGCAGAACAAATCAGTGGTGATTAAGTCAGAACTATGGTTGCTCAAAAGTAGGGGAGTTAACTGCAAAGGGGAAAGAAACTTTCTGAGGCCATGGAAATGTTGTTCTATAGATGCTCTATCCAGTTTGTAGCCATGAGCCTATTTGAATTTCATTAAAAAGAAATAAAAATAAAATTTCACTTCCTCAGTTGCACCAGCCACATTGCAAGGATTTAATATCTGCCATTGTATTTTACGGCATAAGTTATAGAACATAATTACACCATACACAATCTTTATTACAAAAAGATTATTGGACATTGCTGCTCCATTTCTTGGTTTGGATGATTGTAACATGGGTATGACTATTGTAGTAATAAGTTATTATAGTTCTTAGCTCTTTATTTGATGGATTTCTTACCAGACACCTGGGAGATACGGTCTGTGTTAAAGTACAGGTGATCTTAGGATCCAAGAGGAGGTACATTTTGAGAGAACTATAATAAACTGTTGGGGGGAAATGAGTCAACCTGATTTTTGCCTTAGAAAGTGTTTCTCCTCTCTTGATTTTTCTGTGATATACAAATTGTGGTGTTACTTTTAGGTGTTAAAGTACATTAGATCTTTGAATGAAGACTCTACCGTACATGGATTCATACTGCAGCTACCTTTAGATTCAGAAAATGCTATTAACACTGAAGCAGTGATCAATGCTATCGCACCCGAAAAGGATGTGGATGGGTGAGTGTGGTTTGGCTTCCTATATCACATTGCATGATTCCATTTATACAATAATATATTTCTATTTTGGGGGCACACGATTTTTGCTTCTAGAGAATAAAGACACCTAATTACCTTTATTTTCTTAATTTTCATCACTTTTATTGTTTTAGATTGACTAGTATCAGTGCTGGGAAACTCTCTAGAGGTGATCTAAATGACTGTTTCATCCCTTGTACGCCTAAAGGATGTTTGGAACTCATCAAAGAGACAGGTAAAACACATACCAAACAACAAGAAAGCACCATTTCCTGGAGCCTGGGCTTGACAGGGGGAGGGATAGAGGAGGGACACTGGGCCATAAATAAACGGACTTGATTGGCTGAGAGGCCTGTCTATTAAAGGCTTCACCTAAATTCTCCCTTTTCTCAGCAACCGTATGAAGTAGATATTGTTCAACAGTTAAGAAAACAAGCTCAGACAGATACTTGAGTAACTTGGCCAAGAGACAGCAGAACCAAGATTTGAGCTCAGAGTTATTTTTTGTGAAAAAATAACCTATATGGTAATAAGAATCCACATCATTTAAAAGGGTAAACAGTGAAAAGTTCCCACTCCTGAAATGGGCACCAAATCTCCACAGTAGATCTAGGACTCGACAGATGGCTAGAAATGGATCTCCTGAACAGTTGGCCATATCATCCCTTCACTAGTTAGCACCTTGCTATTTTAATTTCATAATGAATACTTTTGGCAGAGGTTATTTTTTACAAGGGAAGTGGGTCTTCTAAAGAAGTAGGTCAGAAGTTTTAAGTGGAAAGTTTTGGCCAGCAAAAATGGCATAAATGAAAAGTTTTCTGTGGTTGGCAAGAAAAGGTCAAGCTATAAGCCTTGGGGAGAGCTATTATAGTGCACTCCTACAGCTACATTTCTATTCTTCAGCATATTTAGCAAAGAATGTATTACAACTTGATTTAAAAAAGAAATTCTGTAAGCTATAGCTGCTGCAGGCTCCCACTTCCTCTTGTTGACAGTGACAGTATCATTTGGTCTTCAAGTCTTTCACTGGATCCTAAAAAGGACAGAAAGTGACCTTTTAAACACTTTATACTTTGAGGTCTTTACTTCTAGGTGTTCATGATAAGAGCTATCTGTATATAAGAGCTATCTTTTTCTGATAAAATTGACTTTATGCAAGAAGCAAGAGTCCACTGCTCTTCACTGTGTAGAGGGGCTCGAGTGGCGTCTTCAAGACCTTCTCTCTGCTTCCTTATGTGTGGGCCACAGCTCACTCTCTGGCTCCACCTGGTGGCCCCAGGCAGCTCTGGCTTCAGCTTTGTTGTATCCTTGTGCCTAAGTGTCATACAAGGGCCCGGTGCAGTGGCTGATGCCTGTAATTCCAGCACTTTGGGAGGCTCAGGTGGGAGGAACACTTAAGGCCAGGAGTCTGAGGTTGCAATGAGCTATGTTGTACCATTGCACTCCAGCCTGGGTGACAGAGTGAGGCCCTGTAGCTAAAACAAAACAAAAACCAGTCATGGGATTAGATCTTATCAGCCAGGGTATGATATATGGTCAATCATTCACTATTTGGTGTTCACCTCAGCCATCTCCAGTGAGTAGAGTATGAGTCAGTCCAGAAAAGAACCAGAAGAATGGATGCTGAATAAGCAAAAAGAAAGCTCTTTACTGCAGTTAAATTTCCCCTTTATCACTTCCCTGCAAATAACCCTACAGTTCAGGCATAAAGCCAAAAAAGAAATGTGGATGAGGAACTGCATAAACTCACCAAAGTTGGAAAGAATTACTGATACTAATCTAATTTCCTGCACTTCTCTCCACCCTGGTACATACACCCCATTGGTTTCAACTGTTTTGCCCATATAATTTAATCTGATGTCTTCCTCCATATGGCTGTTTAGCTGCATGTCAGGTTTTCTTTTGAGTGTAGGTTTTCTTCCCACTCCCCTATGACTCAATGAATGGATCTTGGCTTAAGCTGCTCTCAGAAACCCACAGTAAGAAGGACACATGTACAAGTCCCAATTTATAGCTGAAACCCTAGAGTTGAGAATATTATTGCCAAAAAAGAAATGCTTTTAGGAAGGTTTCTATTTGATGCTAAGAACCTGTTTTTTTGTATGCTGGTTCTGCATTTTCCCGTGTAGGTGGCATGCAAATGAGGGCAGCTTCTTTCCCCCAACTCTGATGCACGCTGGCTTTTCTTTCAGGGGTGCAGATCGCCGGAAAGCACGCCGTGGTGGTTGGGCGCAGTAAAATAGTAGGAGCCCCAATGCATGACTTGCTTCTGTGGAACAATGCCACAGTGACCACCTGCCACTCCAAGACTGCCAACCTGGGCGAGGAGGTAGGAGGTCCAGAGTAGAGTTGAAGGTGTTCTCTGAGTGTGTGTGTGTACACAAATGTGCACGTGTAGTGGGGTGTGCTCTTCACACAGTGGGTATAACTAACATTTGAGGTCCAGACGCTGCCAAGTACTTTACCCTCATTATCTCATTTAACCCCATTTGTTACAATTCTGCAATTCTTTTTTTTTTTTTTTTTTTTTTTTGAGACAGAGTCTCACTTTGTTGCCCAGGCTAGAGTGAGTGCCGTGGCATCAGCCTAGCTCACAGCAACCTCAAACTCCTGGGCTCAAGTGATCCTCCTGCCTCAGCCTCCCGAGTAGCTGGGACTACAGGCATGCGCCAACATGCCCGGCTGATTTTTTGTATATATATTTTTAGTTGGTCAATTAGTTTCTTTCCATTTTTAATAGAGGTAGGGTCTCGCTCTTGCTCAGGCTGGTTTCGAACTCCTGACCTTGAGCAATCCTCCCGCCTCGGCCTCCCAGAGTACTAGGATTACGGGCGTGAGCCACCTCGCCCGGCCAGTTTCTGCAATTCTTATCTCATTTTATTAATAAATGAAGAAACAAATTCAAATTTAAAATTTGCTCGAGTAGACAGGGATTAGCAGTGTAAGCGCTCGATTCACCCAGATCCCATGTGTGTGACAGTGGTGGCCTCAGAAGTGGAGGTGGTCCAGAGGAGGATGTCACAGTGACAGTGGTTCTGTGACATCAAGCTTAGCAGCTTGTTCTAGACCCCTGCATCAGATTCCTGAACTCAAGAATGCTCACATGTACCTGTGCCTATTGACAGTGCAGCCTCTTAAATGTAAGGACAGAACCAGAGAGAGGCCTGGTACTTTCTATTTTAATCCTCCTAAGCAATGCTCTGCAAGGTGGAGGAGAAGGAGCAGTCTCCAGATGTTATATCATCCAGGGATATAGTCCTAGGCCTGCAGCTCCAAGCCTATGCTCCCTTCTACCCTGCAGGTTCTCATCAATTTCCCCTTTGGTAAAATGCCTAGAGAGAGGGATTTCTGGGGTGTGTAGGAATGAGCTCAGCATGTGAAGGGCTGTCAGAAATGTCTTGCATTTGAGGCCTTGACCCAAAATCCTATGAAATAGCTGATGACAATTAAAAATTTAATACGAAGCTCAGGGGTGTCCTTTCTACTTCTAAATTTTTTTGATGTGTGTTTCATTCCTAATTTCTGATGTTTGAATCCCCCTTACATAGGTAAATAAAGGTGACATCCTGGTGGTTGCAACTGGTCAGCCTGAAATGGTGAAAGGAGAGTGGATCAAACCTGGGGCAATAGTCATCGACTGTGGGATCAATTATATCCCAGGTGGGTGCTGCTACAGGAGGCAAGTGGTTTCTGGGAGAGGGCCAGGTTGAGGCCATCAAATGAAGCCTGAGAGAGAACCTCTCATCTCATTTTATGCTTGAAGTACTAACATTTAGAGAAATTGACTTGCCATTGGGTGCATACAATTGGTAGCTAGAATAATTGCCACCTGTGGGCAGGCCCGCCTGGTGTCAGAGCCTGTGACCTTAATCAGTGTGCTGTGCAGCTCCCAAGATGACTTTGTCTAGGGAGAAAGTGGGAGAGAGGGTGGGAGGGAGATATCACTTTATCTTTGTGTAGAGATTGCCCTTTATTTTAGCAAAGGCGGTGGACAGATTAAAAATATAGCGTAATCCTTGCAACGTGCTGTGAGAGTCCAGAAGAGGGACTCCTTCTGGACTTCCTTCAGAGTTCTCTAGGAAGGCTTTACAACGAAGATATTTGACCTGGGCTTTTTTCTAGGAAGAGAGGACAAATCCAACTTTTTAATCACATTTAAAACTGTACTTGGCACTCTCATCTCCGAGTTACCCCTCACTCCCATCTTTCACTTGATATCACCATTCCTTCCCAGGAGGTCTGAAACCTTTTAGTTCCCCTCCCAATCATTCCTTATATTGAGTCAGTTTTTAAATATTAGAAATTGTTTCTTCTCTTCTTTGTTCTCAGTGTCACCACTGAGTGTTGCCTTCTCGGCTGGATGGACTGCAGGTGTCCCCACCTCCAGCTGCTCCCACCCAGATCCATCGCACGCCTCGCTTGCCATGTTCACCTCTGGCACAGACCCGAACCTCTCCCTCCCACATCACTTGCTAGACTCCGTAGCCTCACACAATTTTCAGTGACCTGCTGGCACTTTGTGAATACCTGTCTTAAACCGGACCACTTTCCCGTGCCTGCACATACCTTGTTTGTCCTTAAAGGAGCCTGGTATTCTTTAGAACATACAGTTCCACAGAGCAATGCAGCAAAACTTGAATACATGCTCACAGATTCAAGAAAGGAACAATCTGTAATTGAGCAACTATGGTGCATCAAGCACCACTCCAGGCCTTGGGCTACACAATTGAAGAAGGCTCAACTGTGAACTTCATTTTCTACTGCTTCCCCTCAATTTCCTCTCTGTAATGTCTCTTCCTCCTTCCAAACCTTGTTTGATTTCCCCTTAACCAGGGATGATCTCTCTCTCTCTCTCTTTCTCTTGAAAAACCTTCTCTCCCTCTCTCCTCTCCCATAGAACTTGGTATTTGTTTTATCATATGTGTCTCTTGTTTGGTGTCCTGTGCCCGCCTGGCTAGACAGTCAGCTCCTCACAGGCAATGTGGTCTCTGTGGTACCATGTCCAGCATTCTGCCATCTGACTACTGGCAGTCATATTTGTTGAGTTGTTGAATTCTTGTTATAGCAAGAATAATCTTTTTTCTTTCTTCCCATCTCAAGTTTGAGATGTAGACAGTGAGCTGCCAGGAACATTAGTCACTGTCAAGCCTTTACCATTTTTAACCTCCCTCCCACTCTCCCTATCGTGCTTTTAAGACAGTAGCTCATAATTGATCACTCATTTTCTTGTAGTATAATTATCTAATGGGCGATAATGAAATTGCTCTCCTACAACTCCTCACTTTGAATACTTGCAATATGACATTCAAGCTCATTCTGTTTAAAACCTTGCATCTTCTGTATTGTGTTTCTGCTTTTGGCATTTTTTGGATTATATGGGAGATGGAGAAGAAAAACCTAGGTGGGAATCAGGAGTCTTGTAGATGGGTGGGAAATGTCAACTTGAATATGAAACTTAACCATCCTGATCATGTCGATGGCTCACATAGATGATAAACTATGAACAAAACCAAAGCAGGAGCTTCCGTCCTAGTCAACAGTGTTCTTACTGATTCTGGACATATAGGAATATAAATATAAATAAGTCTGGATATTATTGTTCCCCAAGGATGGCAGAATCACTGAGTTACAGACCAATGAGGGGCTGCAGGACCTAAAGGTATTCTTTGCAAATGTTCATTTTAGAAACAACATATTCCACAACTGGACCACTTCTTAGTTTATATTCTCATTATTTAAATTGTTTGTATGGTCTGCTCAGGGATATCATAAGTTACTTGCCAAATTAAGAATGAATTAAGGTGTGTGTGTGTTTTTTTTTTCAAAAAATTTTTTAAGATTCTTGTGGAGAACCGAAAAGTATTGGCCTGAGAAATGTGGAAGTATAACACCTACTTGGCTTACTGAACGTAATTTGAGAAAGGCTGAATGAATAGAGCTTTATTTGGAAGAGATAAAAAAAAGAGAGAACAGATTCCCTACCCTATTCCAGTTCCAGTTTCAACCCATCCACTATAGTGGCCCCTATACTAGCATCTATTATTAGGGGTCCCCAAATTAAATGTGAAGGAGTCAAGGCTCACCTGGATCTTAAGTTGAATTTTGTATATGTAATTTCCCTGTGGAAGAGAAATTCTAGGCTTGGGGGCCTATGACCAAAATGTTTGCTGGTTACTGAAGTTGTGTGCTTAGGTTGAGAAATGGTTGCTTTTTCCACTGACCACACTATCTGTGACCAACACTGGATGTGCATCAGTGGGCACCAAGTCAGCCCTGATGGTATTTGGCTTAGGAGCAAAAGAGCTCAGCCAGGACAGCGTTCAGTTGTGTAGGGATTGATGTGTGTCTCCTAAGGTGGAGAAACTAAAACGACTAACATTCACACATAGAAAGATGCAAGGGGTATTTTAAGCTAGCTTCAGTGTTAGACTGTTGAAACCTGCACAAAGGGCAAACCCATAACTCTATTTCCTTGGCATTTTGAAACAACTTTAGGGATTATGGGAGGAAATGTTCTGCCTTCGTTTGCTGCTTCATAATCTTCTAGAAACCTGAAACTGTGCCACCAAGTTGTGTTCACCAGGTCCTTCTAGGACATGTAAAAAATATCTTATGTATCTAAGGTGCAAAGAGAAATCCTGGTGTTTGGAGAATGCTTTTTCAATTTCAAGAACATGCATGTTTTCTCCTTTGGTTCTCAGCAAGCTTGTGAGACAGTGTTAATCTTTCTCTGCATTTTTTTGACTTCAGATGAATATGAAGCCCCAGGGGCTGAGGAACTAACAATATAAGAACGGATCCTACGCCTTGTAATTCTAGCTTTTTGGGTCTACCTTGAAGCTTTCTATCAGTTGTGGAGATCCCATGAGAGGGAAGTAGTGAGTGATGTGACTGAGATTCTACCGGATCCTTCCTAGGGAGCTTTATTGTTTCAAGGTCTCTCTGCCTGTCCCCCATCCCCTCCTGGAAGTGCACTGAAGCCAAGTGTAGGATGTTCTTTGTGTGAGTGAGCAATGATGTATCATTGGGTTTTGTTCTCTTGAATAGCTATTCTTTGCTGGTAAGATTTGTAGTTGTTCTTGCATCCTTTTAAGGGGAGTGTAATTATATTCTTTGCCTTTTAGCATATTTAAGTAGCTGCTCGTCTTTGGAATTGGGTGTTGAATTGTTCCTCCAGCTCACACATGGAGCTTACAAAATGCAAGCAGTTGCTGTAGAAACAGTATCTGGCAGCTGTGACACAGTCGGAGCTTTGTGCACCCAAAAAATTCCTTTTGTAGGCCTTGGCAAATTAACATCTTAAAAGGTGCTCATTATATACTGGGTAGTTGGTTTTTAAGTATAAAAAATCCATCAGTATTTTATTTGCCACCTGAGGGGCTACAAAAGGATTCTCCAGTTTCTGAAAAACCACTTAAGCATCTTGTGAATCTTTGTGGGTAAAATAATTTTCTCCCTAGGAAATAGCAAACATCTGTCATCCATAGCCTTTAAGTAAAGTAGGCATTTGAGCCTGATGGGATCATCACATCCTAAAATTCTACTGGGTTTTTGGAACAAACTGTCGTAATCGATCACCAGGCTTGGAAATAAACACGAGGATTGCAATTCTGAGACTTGGCTTTGAATTTTTCCTTCTTGACCAGATGATACAAAATCAAATGGGAGAAGGATTGTGGGTGATGTGGCATACAAAGAGGCCAAAGAGCGGGCAGGCTTCATCACCCCTGTTCCTGGTGGCGTCGGGCCCATGACAGTGGCAATGCTGATGCAGGTACTTACTTGGGAATAAAAGTTTCTATAATAGTTCTGCAAAGCTGCTAGAATTTTCCTGCTTTTCCCCCCAAGTATAATAGAAATTTCATAAAACCTACTCAGAAGTTAAGTAAAGGTGTGAATCTAATGAAGAAAAAAAGGGAATAGAAGACGAGGGAAATAGTGTCAGTCACATTAATAGAAGAAAGTAGGGGTGGCACAATTCTAATTTCCTTTGGAAAATAATAGCTTCCAAAAAAAAAAGAGAAGTCCAAGTACAGTGACTGGGCTAGGTCTGTTTTGGTTCGCTTGCCCATTATATGGCACACCAGCTAATAGGGGGCGAGGCAAGCAGCCCCAAAGCATTTCACATGCCTGTGAAGTCTTGCCTAGAATGGAAGCATGTTAACAGTTGGGCCACGAGGCAAATCATTTTGTGTTGGAACTGGGGTTTAGAACTGGGGGTTTAAAGTAATCACCTCTTCTAAATTCCCCTTTATGACATTTTGTTTAGAGCACGGTAGAGAGTGCAAGGGGTTTCCTAGAGAAATACAAGCCAGGAAAGTGGAGTATTCAGTATAACAACCTTAACCTGAAGACACCTGTTCCAAGGTAAAAATAAAATTTTAAAACTTTGTGAATTGTTGGTTTTTAGCTAACAGATACCATGTATGTGTGTGTTCTGCCTCTGAAAGCACCATCAGTCATTGGGGCAGGGGCAGGTGTCATTATTAGTGGGGAATTAATTATTATAAATTCAATAAACAAAGGTTGATGCCTATTTTCTATGTTTTTAAAGTGACATTGCTATATCACGATCTTGCAAACCAAAGCCCATTGGTACACTGGCTCGAGAAATTGGCTTGTTCTCTGAAGAGGTGGAATTGTATGGTGAGACAAAGGCCAAAGTCCTGCTGTCAGCACTGGAACGCCTGAAACACCAGCCTGACGGGAAATACGTGGTGGTGACTGGGTATGGTCTTCATTTTGCTAACTGAATCATAATATTAATCCTGAGTATTGCCAGGGATTGCATTTGCACTTGCGGAGGTGCCTTTAATTTGGTTTTAGCATCTTTACACATATTTGATCTGATTCTGGATCCTTACAGCAATCCTGGGATATGGGTAGAAGTAGGTATAAGCATTCAGAGATGAGAAAATTGATCCATGTTTATCCCTCTAGTAGCTAGTAGAGTTCAGTCTTAAAACCTGGTCTTCTGATGGAATCACCGTTTTTTTTCAGTTAGCCCAAAATTCATTAATTTAATAGATCTACTAAGCATTCATTGTTACTAATGGGCTTAGTTATATCTATAACAGCAATTTTTTGACAGTATAAATTGAGAAATTAAAATTATAGTAGTGTCTCTCTATAAGGTAAAGTACATTTTCTCCTTACAGCAAGAAAAGCTAAAGTATAGCAGTGTTCTTTTTTTTTTTTTTTTTTAATTTAAAATTTTTTAAAAATTATATCTAAGACTCTTGGAAAAGGTCTCTTTCAGGGCTTTTGTCTTTATTATTTAGATTAAGAGTCATTCTCTAGGGTCTGCTACCTATGACTTGATGATTGAGATAAACTTAATTGTGTAAGTAAACCTTTTCCTTTTTTGCTTTCATCTTGAAGAATAACTCCAACGCCCTTGGGAGAAGGGAAAAGTACAACCACAATCGGGCTGGTGCAAGCCCTGGGTGCCCATCTTTTCCAGAACGTCTTTGCGTGTGTGCGACAGCCTTCCCAGGGCCCCACCTTTGGAATAAAAGGTACTAGTGGGTCTGGACCTGAGTGGCCCGAGGGCATCTCCTTCTCCTTCAGTCCTCCCAGGCTCACTCGGCCCCACGAATGCTTATGGGGTCTTCAACTCATTAGACACCAAGAATGTCCTCCTCACACCCCCTGTAGTGGTGCTTTTGGCAAAGGCTGCCATCAGATCCCCCCAACTCCTACCGTCACTATTTGACACTACACAAGGATTCTCTGGGATGGGTAATGTGTAGCTGGAGGTGCTTTGATTTGATCCTAAGAGTGAACTGTCACAGTAACAGTGAAGGTAATCATAGCTACTGATCATCACGCTGACACTCTGGATACAAAGACAAACCCCACAAATGTTTCACCCTGTGGGAATAAGAAAAACCTACCCTACTGAGTATATGCTTTGTGCCAAGTATTATGCTGAACAGTCTACACATACTATTTCATTTTATCCTTCAATATGAGGTAGCATTATCACCATTTTACAATAGCAGCAACCAGAGCTTCAGAGGTGATTCAGTCAAAGGCACCATTATTAAAGTAACCAGAGCACCCCCTCCACCATGTCTATTTTAAGCTCTAAACCACTACCATTAACACAGTGTTTTTTCTGATTGGTTGAAAACACATCAGTAATCATACTTTACCTTCAGATTTTAATTGCTGCAGTACTCCAAACATGCTCTCTTAATTAAAATTATTTTTATTAATTATAGTAAGTTCTTGGAGTCAGCTTTCTCTGCTTGGTGACAGGGTATCACATTCTGCTTGTCTTAGCAATTATCGTAAATGTCGACACAGGGCACACCTTCACCCTTCTGCCTATTTTATAAATGTGCTGACTTGATTCTGCTTTTGAGCTTGTCTTAACAACCCCCTTTCAACTTCAGAATGAGCTATATACCTTGTTCCGCTTATCGAACCCATTATTTTATTCACATTTTACTCTTATTGCAAATTGCCTCATTGCATGGTCTCTGCCTCACAAAACCACAATCAGTATCTCAAATTTATA
Source organism: Mirza zaza (assembly GCA_008750895.1). Taxonomy (NCBI): domain Eukaryota; kingdom Metazoa; phylum Chordata; class Mammalia; order Primates; family Cheirogaleidae; genus Mirza; species Mirza zaza. Next base: position 15,531 of record VSMD01119120.1, read on the forward strand.
TTTATTTCATTGATAATGTGGTAACCTGGGCATTATTGACTGGCCTTAGGTTAATACAAGTTGACCGTGTCAAATCCAGAAATCTGAAATCTAGGCCAGGGATGGTGGCTCACGCCTGTAATCCTAGCACTCTGAGAGGCCGAGGCAGAAGGATCGGTTGAGGTCAGAAGTTCGCCCTCAGACCAGCCTAAGCAAGACTGCATCTCTAGTAAAAATTAAAAAATTAGCCGAGCGTGGTGGTGCATGCCTGTAGTCCCAGCTACTCAGGAGGCTAAAGCAGGAGGATCGCTTGAGCCCAGGAGTTTGAGGTTGCTGTGAGCTAAGCTGATGCCATGGCACTCTAGCCCGGGCAACAAGAGTGAGACTCTGTCTCAAAAAAAAAAAGAGAGACAGAGAGAAAGAAAAAAATGAAACCCAAAAGGCTCCAAAATCCAAATCTTTTTTGACTGCCAATGTGATGCAAAATGAAATGCTCACTGGAACATTTCAGGTTTCAGATTCTGGATTTGGGATGCTCAACAACATAATGCAAATATTCCAGAATCTGAAACCCAAAACACTTCTGTCCCAAGCATTTTGAATGAGGATACTCAACCTATATTCCAAATGTGCCAGCAAAACTTCAGGAATTTGGCTATTTTATAATGTTTCCTATTTAGGAAGAATTGCAGTCTCTATGTTGGATATATGCATTTTAAACATGTTTTTTTTAAAAGCCAGGATAGCTTTATGAGAGTAGGGAATTGAACAGGTTTGCCTTTATGTAACTGTCAGCTAGGTCTTTTAACAAATATTAGGAATCATGCAAACCTGTTGCTAGAGATAATGGGTGTGTTCATGGTTTTGTCATTTACACTCAGATTTCAATTCAGAGACTATTCAGCATCAGAAAGCAACTAATCAAATCTGTCCAAATGATTGTAAAAAGTAAATAATATGCTTGTATAAAAATCGACTTGCTTTTATTTGACTTCCCAGTCATGGAGAAGAATACTTAACACGAGTCCCCTTCCTTGACCCATCCCCAGGTGGTGCTGCAGGAGGCGGCTACTCCCAGGTCATTCCTATGGAAGAGGTAAAGTATTCTGGGATTTGACCCTTTATTGGAGTGTTTTTCCCTCCAGAGATTAACCTTTTCTGTAGAGCTGTTAGTGGACAAATGACTTGTTTCTCAGAAGAAGCAACATGTTAAGGGAAAAACATCTTAATGTGCAGCCTTGTGACAGCCTGGCTTCAAAGTCTGGCTTTCAGTGGAAATAATCACTTGAAACAAGTGATCAAATGCCGCGTGGTATGGGGAAGCACCGGCACCCCGTGAATGCAGAGTGCCAACTGCAGAACAGTGCAGAGACACAGAGTTGGTGCTGTTCCAGCATACTCCTCACTGCTAAACGGCTGTGGGTGTGTCCTCAGTCATCCAGTGTTGCTGCCGTGCCCAGCAGTGTGGCATTTGTGGTCTCTGGACATGTCATTTAGGGGAGAACTGTAAGTTCTGAGGGTGGGAGGAGTTTCTTCTGAGGACAGATGGTCAGTTATTTTTGTTTTCAAGAGCTCCCTATATTGAGTATTTGTCCGCTAGCCGAGTTGCCATCAGTATCCCATTGGCTTTACAATAAAGATTGCTTTGGCCGTAACAACATGAAAGTGGGAAAAATCTAGAGCTGCTGGGAGACCAATGTGGCTTCTGTTCTTTTGTAGTTTAATCTCCACCTCACTGGTGACATCCATGCCATCACTGCAGCTAATAACCTGGTTGCCGCGGCCATTGATGCCCGGATATTCCATGAACTGACCCAGACAGACAAGGTAGGGTGCTGAGCCTCCATGAACCCCAAGAGCCCTTTGGAAAGGGCTGAAGCACCCAAATTGGAGTTTGTCTCTTGGGTGCTGATGAGAGGCAGTGGGATTTCTCTCATTCAAAAGCCCTTTTCCTCCTTTCCTTTAAGGCTCTCTTTAATCGTTTGGTGCCCTCAGTAAATGGAGTGAGAAAGTTCTCTGATATCCAAATCCGAAGGTTAAGGGTAAGCTTCTTATTCATTTTTTATATTGTGTGAAATTTGGTCATTGATAAGGGGTAAAATCTATTTTGGATCAGTTATATCAATAATCATAGTCTTGAGGTCGTGACATACATAGCAAGGATTGGTGGCAGAGGTTATTTCTCATTTATCTGTAAATTAGAAGTGGCTAGTCTGGAATCAGTAGAGCACTGACAACCTGCCCTTAGCTAAGAAGAAAGGTGACGTTTCCTTTGTAATATGGATAAGAGTGAGGGTGCTATTGTGGCAGCACAGCAGTTTTTGGAGTTTGGATCATTGGGACCTTCAGCAAATTTGTAAAATGACTTGTTTCTCAGTCTGCTTATCTGTAAAATGAGGGTAATAGTAATTGCCTTACCCTGCATAGATAAAAGGTTTGTGTGAAACAGTTAAAAGAGTGGTGACTTCTCTAGTTTATTTTAATTTCTATAACAGAGTCATTAAACATATACTATACCACCTGATCCATAAATCCCACTCCTATTAATAGATATTTACCCAAGAGAAATTAAAACTTGTGTTCACACAAAAACCTGTACATGAATGCTATTAGTAGCTCTATTAACAATCTCCAAAAACTGGGCATTGTGAATGGATAAACAGTGTTACATCCGATACAATAAAAAGAAATCAGCTATTGACACACACACAACAACTTGAATGAATATCAAAGGCATTATTCTGAGTGAAAGAAGCCAGTCTCAAAAGGTTGCATGCAGTATGCTTCCATCTGTATGACATTCCTAATAAGATGCAAATATGATGGAGAACAGATCATTAGATGCCAAGCTTTATGGATCAAGGGAGGTTGTGACACTAAAGGAATAGCATAAGGGACTTTAAAAAATAAAATGCATATATATATATGTATTACTTTACGGAAGAAGTAAGGAAGGAAATTTTATATCTATGCTCTTTAGACAGCATGGCACATATAAGCATTCAATAAATGGTATATGTTTATTGTCAACAATATTTCTGCTCAGTTTATTTTTAATTTTTTGCAATTTTATATTTTGATGCTCCCCTTGACCCAGATGTAATTTGTTGTTTATATTTTGCTCTACTTGCTTTACAGTTGTCACTATTTATATATATGAATTTTTTTTTGGACCATTGAGAACAACTAACTTTTAGGCAGTTCGGTATTCCGTAGCTTATTTTGTTTTCATACATCCCCAAAATCCTATGCATTAGGCAAATTGGCTGTTCCTCTGTTTTATCACAGAGTTGTGTTCTGCAAGGCAGCTAGGTACCGTGGAAAGAGCAGGCAACTTTATTACCTTTGTTAAGGGAACTTTCCTTAATATGTGGGGAGAGGCTGGACTAAATGATCCTTTAAAAAGCTCTTGGATTCTAAGTCAAGACACTTGCCCAGTGGCAGGACCACTTGCAGGTTTGGAACTAGAACCTACATCTCCTGTTCTGTGCCCTGGGCATCCTCTGTTGCACGGTGTTATTACAGCCTACACTGTGAATCATCAACAACAGCAGGTTCTTAGCATAGCAACTAAGGATTTTTGCTGGCTTGTAAACAATGTCAGGTTCTGGGTTCGTGGAGCTATTTCACAAGCCAGCGAGTGGCAAGCTCTGGAAATAACATCCGAAGTTTCAAAAAAGGTCCTTATAGCACAGGAAAGGAACTCTGGGAAGAGTGGGGGTTGTGGGCCTACTCACAGCTACCATGAGTCAGGAGAAAATGGGAATATATTCTGTGAGCATTTTCCATTTCAGGATGTGACCTGGGTATATACTGTAAATACATAAAATTTCTGAATTCTGTAAGAAGGAAAATAAAACCCTTTTTTGCCTTTTGGAACAGTAAGAAGTTAGGGGAAAGTAAACAGTGCTACATTAAAAGCATGTAAAAGTGATTTACGTTGACTTTTATTGATATTTATTTCAGCCCTTCCTAAAATTTCAGTTGCATTGGGCTTCTTGATTATATGATTGAGAAAACTTTGCATGTTATTTCCCCTTTCAATATATTTGGGTTTGGCCGGGCGCGGTGGCTCACGCCTGTAATCCTAGCACTCTGGGAGGCCGAGGCGGGCGGATTGCTCAAGGTCAGGAGTTCAAAACCAGCCTGAGCGAGACCCCGTCTCTACTATAAAAATAGAAAGAAATTAATTGGCCAACTAATATATATATATAAAAAAATTAGCCGGGCATGGTGGCGTATGCCTGTAGTCCCAGCTACTCGGGAGGCTGAGGCAGGAGGATCGCTTGAGCCCAGGAGTCTGAGGTTGCTGTGAGCTAGGCTGACGCCACGGCACTCACTCTAGCCTGGGCAACAAAGCGAGACTCTGTCTCAAAAAAAAAAAAAAAAAAAAAATATATATATATATATATTTGGGTTTGGTGAATTGGGAAGTGCATATGGGTCTTAACAACTGTTCTTGATCACTATGATCATTTAGGTCTAGGTTTAAGGAAATGCCTCTGGTGCTCAGTTATAGGGACAAACATATTCATAATACATTAGTGCATGTGTGAGAAGTGTGAAGGTTGCAGATGCCAGGATGAAATCACTTTCATCAGACCCAGACAAAATAGGGCTAGGAAGGCACGAAGGAGAGGGGGTTCCTGCTTAAATGTCAGAGATAAGAACTGTTTCCAAGGACTTTCTAAAACCCCACAAGAAATCCCTTCACATGCTTAATGTATGTTCTGCTTTGCATAGCTTGCACATTTCACATGTATCTGTATGTTTCTCTGACAAGGCACAATGTCACTAGACTTTTAGGGCTATAGTAATTCAGATAAGGTACTCTTGAAAGGACACTTGCCCAGTAACAGCATGGCTACCAACGAACCCCTGGAACCAATGAGCCCTGTTTCTAAGCAGCTTATGTGAACCTCTCCTTTGATCCTTCCCTTACTGGGTGCATCCGTAGTATTCCAACTTATAACCTTCATTTCTCATTTCTGAGTAAACCCAACACATTTGGAGATAATTTTCTCTATTGTCTTTTTAAAGTTGACAATATGAAATGACCCCCAGGTTTAGCCAAAGTGATCACAATTTTCCCTTCTGAGTTCAGCATGGTTTGCATTTCCTAGAGGAGATCCTATCTCAAGACGTCAAAAATTTTTAAAAATTTATTATGCTTCTGTTTGTCTTACCTTATTTTCCTGCCCTTCAGAGACTAGGCATTGAAAAGACTGACCCTACCACACTGACAGATGAAGAGATAAACAGATTTGCAAGATTGGATATTGATCCAGAAACCATAACTTGGCAAAGAGGTACCAGAGCAGTATACAAGCCCCCTTTGATTTCATTATATTGCATGTCCCACACTCTCCAGAGAGTTGTTAAAATGTGAGGTCCAGAAGTTTGCGTGATGGTATTTTTACAGTTAAGGCATGACCGATAGAGTGACCGTGTTTGGTTTTCTTGCTACATATATTGGTTTTGCTCCTTAGCTATAATCAAATCTCCCTTTGTTAGATTGGTTGAGCATTTTGCTGGCTATTCAGTACTGATTGAAATGAAGGTGGTTTTGACCGGGCGCGGTGGCTCACGCCTGTAATCCTAGCACTCTGGGAGGCTGAGGCGGGTGGATAGCTCAAGGTCAGGAGTTCAAAACCAGCCTGAGCAAGAGCGAGACCCCGTCTCTACTATAAATAGAAAGAAATTAATTGGCCAACCAAAATATACATAGAAAAAATTAGCCGGGCATGGTGGTGCATGCCTGTAGTCCCAGCTACTCGGGAGGCTGAGGCAGGAGGATCACCTGAGCCCAGGAGTTTGAGGTTGTTGTGGGCTATGCTGACGCCACAGAACACTAGCTAGGGTAACAGAGTGAGACTCTGTCTCAAAAAAAAAATGAGGGTGGTTTCAAGGAAGTTCATGCATAAATCAAAAATAACATTTTACAAGTTTCATTTTATGCAAAAGGTTTTGCTGCCATGAAGTAGAGAAATTATGTTTAATCACTTGAATCGTGTGTGACCTTTATTCTCAGAACTCTTGTCTGGCATAAGTGACTTGCTTTGTCCTGTAACTATCCTAGCTTGCCTAATCACTTTTCAACCTCATTTAGTTGAATTCTCTTGCGAGACATTAGGTAGCCTTCAAGGTTTAAATACTTAGCAGTTTAGTAAGTGAGAAGCCTGGCTTCTTACTGCCAGATGTTACTTTTCTCTGTGTACAGCTAGCATGGCTTAGAATTTTATTTTGTACCAACAATGCAGCCTTCTACCCTAGTCATGCAGAATGCAGCCAAACGTCAATTTATTGACTTTTTGTGATTTTCATTGGCTCAGCAACTGTTACTAGCTAATGGCATTTTTAACTTGATACTCTCAATATCTAAATCCACACCAGTATTTCTCTTCCTTTGCTCCAGTAGCTTTAGACAAATTTATATTTTAATAAGGAATAATCTAAAGATACATTTTGAAAATTTAGTATCCCATTTATTTTTTGCTGTGTCTAATTCTTGCTTTCTAAGAAAGTAGAAGCAGACAAGGAAAAAATGGATCATACCTATTGACTAGCTATTATTTATAGAAAAATTAGTTACAAGGAATTTTGACACTTTTTGTTTTTGAGAAATAGGGGTTGGCTCTAATAGCACATTATATCCGTCACTTGTGTGTGGGGTGTGTCTCAGTGCTATATAGGACAGTACTTTTATTGTATAAGTTATTATAGTCATTATCAAGTGCCTAAAAAATGCTTCTCCTCTTTGACCCATTTAGAGTATGAACAGGTTTTTGTTGTTACTCATTTCGTGTTTTATTGATATTGTTTGGCATTTTATACAAAATGGAAACTCTTAATTTTTCTCCGTACTCAAATTACTCTCTCAATACTTCACTTCTAACACCAGATGTGTAGGGTTTTTTCCTTCCACAACAATTCAAATCATTTCTCCAACGGATACTGACAGGGTGTACTGCAATTTAACTCAATTCTGGCACTATGTGGAGCAGATCCCACAGGTTAAGGGCTCAGTCCCACCAGAACCCCCCCCCCCCCCCCCCCCCCCCCCCCCCCCCCCCCCCCCCCGGCCTCGACTTCAGACACAGAGTGGAAGTCCAGGTTGTCCTCTGTGCTTCTGACCAACTGGCTATAAATTGGTTCCCACGACCCCCACTTCAGGTTCAATCATTTGCTTAGAATGGCTCACAAAACTCAGGGAAACACTTTACTTATATTTATGGTTTATTATAAAGGATACAATGCAGGAGCAGCCAGATGGAAGAGGTGCACAGGGCATATCACTCTCCCAACATCTTGATGTGTTTACCAGCCTGGAAGCTCCTCAAACCTTGCTGTTTTTATAGAACTTAATCTCCATCCCTGGCCGGGCGCGGTGGCTCACACCTGTAATCCTAGCTCTCTGGGAGGCTGAGACGGGCGGATCATTTGAGCTCAGGAGTTCGAAACCAACCTGAGCAAGAGCAAGACCCCATCTCTACTATAAATAGAAAGAAATTAATTGGCCAACTAATATATATAGAAAAAATTAGCCAGGCATGGTGGCACATGCCTGTAGTCCCAGCTACTGGGGAGGCTGAGGCAGTAGGATTGCTTGAGCTCAGGAGATTGAGGTTGCTGTGAGCTAGGCTGATGCCATGGCACTCACTCTAGCCTGGGCAACAAAGTGAGACTCTGTCTCAAAAAAAAAAAAAAAAAAACTCCATCCTCTTATCCCCAACCTGGAGGTTGGTGGGTGGGACTGAACATTCCAACTCTCTAATCACTGGCCTTTTGGGGACCAGGCCCCTCCTGAGGCTATCTGGGGGATCTGAGCATAAGCTCAGGGAATCAAAGTGGGTCTGTTATAAATAACAAAACACTCCTATCACTCTTAAAATTCCAGGGGCTCTATGAAGCTTGTGCCAGAAACCCAGGACAAAGATGGAATATATTTCTTATTATACTACACATACAAAAACCAAAAATGGGAGTACACTTAAACATTAGCAGTAGTTAGTCCTGGGAGGTGGGATTAGGATCAATTATTTGGTCAATTCGTTGATCTTTGCCGTGTTTTCCAAGGCTATACAATTGGATAAATATTCTGTCATCAGAATAGAAATTATTTCTTCTGAGTGTGCTAAAGGAAAGACCAAGCCTGTTACCAAGTGTATTTCAAAAAGAATTTGCACTTGCCCTGAGTTTGTGGCTCCCATGTTTCTCAGGGTGGTGGAAGGTCAATGAGTCATCATGCCACAGAACAACAACAGAAACCTTGGGCTTTTGAAAAAATGTGGGCTGCTCTGTTTTTCTTATACTATGGAGAATGCTTTAAAATAGATTCCAGATTTCTAGTTAATTGTTTGAATTCTCTAGATGGAATAAGACCAAGCCACTCCACATTCCTTTGCATTAAAAATAATTCCTGTCATTTGGTCTTATATTTCTTAACTTTAACCCGTATTCCAGCTTTGCCATCAATTTTGAAATCGAATATTAATAGACAATAATTAAATTACACTAGTTGCTTTAAAACTCCGCTGCTTCCCTCAAGTTTAGGGTCCTTTTACTAAAAAAATTGTTCTGGATCTTGCCTTCCTGCTGTAGTGTTGGATACCAATGATAGATTCCTGCGGAAGATCACAATTGGACAGGCTCCAACGGAGAAAGGGCACACACGGACGGTAACTGTTTGTTCCTTTCCAAGTAAATCAGTTCACATGAGCTAGATCTTGCTGCTTCTGTCCTCCTCCATCCTCTGCCATACGACTGGTACTGCCAGGTGTTGTTCTGCCTTCTCCCTTTTAAAATGGAAGTGAGTAGGTGTGTGGTATTGAGCACTCCTGACAGCTTTTGCAATAAATCCCATGTGTCACCTGTGTGTTTTTCTCTCAGCATTTTTTCTTGGAGGTGGAGAGTCCCGAGTGAATATCCTTGCATATGAATTGATTAAAATTGCTCCCTTTTTTTGTAGCTATCTTGCTGTGTGTCTCCTTGATATAAGAGAAGCCATGTGTTGTTGTTTTGTATGTTAGGGAAACCATAACCACAGGATTACATTCTTCCTTCACAGGATAAAACAATAGCTTATTGGTCCTACCAGGACATTTGTTTTTTTAAAATTGCACAGTGGTACGAACCTTTATTCCCAGCTATTCCAGAGGCTGAGGCAGGAGGATTGAACCCAGGAATTTGAGTCCAGCCTGGCCAACATAGTGAGACCTCATCTTAAAACAAAAATTTTTTTTTGACTGAGAGTCTCTGTGAATCTGCTGTGATTCTGAGGGCTGCCTAATAAAAATCATCAAAAAACATTTTACTATTCAAGAAGGTCTTGGAATAATTAGTTACAAATTTTGCTCTTAGTGGATTATTTTCATCAAGTATTTCGTGTAGTATTCTGTTGTTCCATCCTTTAAAGCTATTTGGTTAAGCCTCATATGCAAAAAAGGATTGCCTTTTAATCCCTTCATGCTTCTGGTTGAAAGGGAAGTTTTTGCTATTGTCTGTCTTCCCTTTCCACAGACCCAGTTTGATATCTCAGTGGCCAGTGAAATCATGGCTGTCCTGGCCCTCACCAGTTCTCTGGAAGACATGAGAGAGAGACTGGGCAAAATGGTGGTGGCCTCTAGCAAGAAAGGGGAGCCCATCAGTGCCGAAGACCTGGTATGTACCTGGGCTCACCAGGCTTGATGACACCTGTGTCTGTTGTCCTAGGGCCTGCCAGCAGTTATTGATAACAGAAGTTATGCTCCACTTAAGATGTTGCAATTAACCCATTAATTCAATTTGATTTTGCTAATTGTAAGATAATTATTAAATGTGCAAAAAGTACTTCAGAGCCAGTATGGTGGTATACTCAAGTAATCGACCGCAAGTCCCAGGTGATTTTGGTAACATCAGCATGCTCTGAGTGATCTCCAAGAACAGGTGTATGACATCAACTTGCAGAGAACATCAGAGAACCTTTGCTTTATCTGACTTTGTTACCAGTTCTTTCAGCTACAGTTGCATGGCTTAATAGAGAGACCTGATGTGTTTAAGAGTTGGTATTGAACTCCGGGGTTATATTTCATTTTCGGCCTTGGGAAACACATACTAAATTTGGTTTATAGCCATTTCTTCCCATATGCCAAAGTTACAATAAATCAATATTTTAGGAACTAGCACTTCCATGCTCTACACTAGTCTAAAATGAATTTCCCCCATCAGCCAGCTCAGAGCTTGATTGAGATGCTTGTTTCCAGAGTTACGTGTTTTTCCTAAAATTGCATGTGAGCGTCATTTTCCTTCTATCTGTTCTCCTTGCTTAAAATAACTGGTAATTTTATAGTATATCCAGGGAAAAAAAATGAATGGATGGTCCAGTTCAAAAGTTAAAGTACAATTGGTCCAAGATTCCTTAAAAAGGGAAGGCTTATTATGTTGGATATTGGTTCAGAAAGTTCGTTTTTGCCTGGTAGGAGCTGACACTACATGCATTTGTTTCGTAGGGGGTGAGTGGCGCATTGACGGTGCTTATGAAGGACGCGATCAAGCCTAACCTCATGCAGACGTTAGAGGTGAGCAGAGCGTTTCTAGGCACGCTTCCCTTGGGCAGTCAGAGACCTTCTCCACTGGCTCATCTCCGTCCCATTCTTTCTCACAGTTGGGACTGGAGCATTACTGACATAAAAGAGATGGCTTTGTGTTTTCCCACTGGGAGGTCTTTTTTGTTTGGATCCTAAGTAAATTCCATACCCTTGGCCACATGATCCCCACGTCCTGGTTTCCACAGGGCACTCCGGTGTTCGTCCACGCCGGCCCCTTTGCCAACATCGCACATGGCAATTCCTCTATCATCGCAGACCGGGTCGCACTCAAGCTTGTCGGCCCAGAAGGGTTTGTAGGTAAGTATTTTTGCGAAGTCAGAGAATAGACTGTATATTTGTTTTAACATCAGGGGAGTCAGGGGGCATTTTTACAATTGCTTTTCTCCTTATTTACAGTGACCGAAGCCGGATTCGGAGCAGACATTGGGATGGAAAAGTTTTTTAACATCAAATGCCGGTACTCTGGCCTCCGCCCTCACGTGGTGGTGCTCGTTGCTACTGTCAGGGCTCTTAAAATGCACGGGGGCGGCCCCACGGTGAGTATCAAGGGTTGAGGAGTCTGATAATCGGGAATGTTCTGAAGGCTGAAAGGAAGGTGGATGACTTGTGTCTGTTTTTTCAGTAAGCTGCTCTTATCCTCCTGATTAATAGGGTGCCCAAAGCAGGGGAGGGCTGACAGCTCTTGTGCCAGCTCCCTTATCACTCATAGGCACTGTCAGCTCTTGACATGTTAAGAGGACCAAAATTGGCTTCATGGCCTACCTTTCTGAGAAGAACATCTGATAGTAAGCCCCTCCAAAGACATGTGGTTGGCTATACCCACAAAAAACTCCTTGATGTTCAGACTATAGTTTTTTAAATCTGAATTCCATTTTCCTTCTAAGTAGTGACACGGGCAGCCAGTCAGCCAACCCATTTAGCTGAGACAGAGGTCAGCCCCTGCTCGACAGGGCCACCAACAGCCTGCAGTGGGAGGGAGGAGAAGGAGATGGTAAATCTGCTCAGGACTGCTCTGGGTGATAGACCCAGAAATGGGGACTAGCTTATCTTCAAGTCCAGCCTGAGCTTTCTATTTTCCTGAATTCCTACTGCTTAGAAATTGCACTTTTAGTACCTTTTCTTTAGCACCTGCAGGTAAAGACATGCATGGTTCTAGTTTTCAGAAATCAGTTATTAAGTTTGTATCCTTCCAGAGCTTGTTTCGTAGAGGAAACGACCTCCCTCACGTACAGAATAAAATCGATATTTCTTAGTGTAGTGATCAGGGTTTGTCCTATTATAGCAGTTGTCAAGTGGCCTCAGACCTCTTTACAGTCTTTAAAATTATTGAGGACCTAAAAGAGTTTTTTTTAATGCAAGTTATAGCCATTGATATTTATTATGTTAGAAATAAAACAGAGTTAAAAGTTAGCACAAACAGCATTTTTTAAATGAAAATTTACTATATTTTCTAAAACAAAATTTAGGCATTGTACATTTTTTGAGATCTCTTTTGTGTCTGACTTAATTGAACTCAGTTGGATTCTCATCTTTTGCATTTGATCTGTTGTGACATCACCTGTCACATAACCTTTGGGAAAGTCCATTGCACACTCAATGAGAGTGAAAAGGGCTGTAGGTTTTATGGAATCTTATGGAAATAGTTTGGATCTCCTGGGCCTCCTGAGAAGGCCACACTTGAGAACACTGCCATAACAACCCAACACACCTTTCCAGTCTTAGTTGCCCCAGAGACACCACAGGCACTGCCAGCCCAGACCATCCCTTTCTGCTAGTAGTGCAGGATGGACTCCCTTTCTTCCCAGTCATAACCGATATTTTTCTGTCTTGCACCCCGTCACTCACCACAACACCATTGCACCTACTTTCTTTCCTTCTGACCTCATGGTCTAAAAAATAACAATGTTGGGCTCTTAGCCCAGGCAGCACTGGGAGGAGGGCTCTGCTCATACAGCTCTGTCAAGGAGCCAAACCTGTTGCTCTCGTCACCAGGAAGCTACCTGTACGGGCCCTGCTTCCTGCCCTGCTCCATATGGCCCCTTCTGATGTGAGACTGCCATGGTCTCCCTGAGGAATAGGACAGGACTAAGCTGGAGGCTTCTTAATCCACTGCCCGCGGTGGGTCCATGGGCTCTGCACCTTCAGCCCCTTGCTCGTCCCTGTGGATGAAGCAGAGCTGAGCCACTGCACAGGGCAGGACTCACTGCTCCAGTGTGTGGGCACCGTTAAGTGTGCTGTATGACAGAGGAAGAAAACTCTCTTGCGTCATTTTCCCGCTTGTTCGTATTGGTCCCGCACCATAGTTTGGCTCCACCAAGGTGTGGCTTGGTGCTCTGGACCAGCTCTTGAAACCATTGCAGGGCTCATCACAGACTCCATCGACAGACATTCAGGGTGACTTGCAGGGCCAACAAGTGCCTTTTCCCCCACACTCCCCTTACTTTCAGCTTCATTGCTGTGTCCTTCACGTGCTCAGTCATACCCCTGCCTAGAGCACATCCCTTTCCACTTGTCCTGCCATGGATCTAGCCCTTCTCACCTCCTTCATTCAGGACACAGAGGACTCCCACTTTGCTCAAAGCAGTGGTTTTTGTTCTGCACTGGGTAGCGGGTCACATCCCCTTAGTCCTTATACTACTATATGTCCCCTCAGGACAAGTTTCATTTTAAGCTAGAATCTAAATTGTAAATACGAAATGCCTCTGATTGTTTCCTTTTCTTCCAGGTGACTGCTGGATTGCCTCTTCCTAAGGCTTACATAGAGGAGGTAACTGATTATTGCTAATTCCTTGTCCTAGAAACACCATACCTGAATCAACATTTCTCTACCTGGCCCATGTGGAAAAGAATGGGGAGTCAGTGTGACCCTGGGCTGCTCCTGGGAGTGCAGGATGCCAAGAGGCCTGCAGTGTGCTAAAGATTGTATTAGATGAGTAAATAGGGAGGACTTGGCTCACAAAACAGAATTGCCCTACATAAGATGTCAGCAAGCCACTGCTCTAGACCAGTCGTTGATTCTCAGTGGGGGTGATTTTACCCCTAGGGACACTTGAAAATGTCTAGAGACTTTTTTTTTTTTTTTTTTTGAGACAGAGTCTTACTCTGTTGCCCAGGCTAGAGTGAGTGCCATGGCATCAGCCTAGCTCACAGCAACCTCAAACTCCTGGGCTCAAGCAATCCTGCTGCCTCAGCCTCCGGAGTAGCTAGGACTACAGGCATGTACCACCATGCCCAGCTAATTTTTTCTATATATTTTTAGTCGGCCAATTAATTTGTTTCTATTTTTAGTAGAGACGGGACTCGCTCTTGCTCAGGCTGGTTTCGAACTCCTGACCTTGAGCAATCATCCCTCTGCCTCCCAGAGTGCTAGGATTATAGGCGTGAGCCCCCGAGCCCAGCCTCTAGAGACATTTTTGATTGTTGAAACTGGAGGTGGGGAGTACTACTAGCATCTAATCACTGGGTAGAAGCCAGGGGTGCTGTTTAAACATCCTACAATGCACAGGACAGCACCCCACAACAAAGAATTATTCAGCTCAGGTTGAGAAATCCTGCCCTCAACTAATGGAAGTTTCCTTCTATTATATTCCCTGCATTGGCTGTGTGAAAAAGATAATGCCCAAATGCCATTGAAATTAGAAGCAATTAGGAATCTTTTTTGAAATGCCTTTTCTTATGCAGAATTAAATCTGTATTAAAGGGCCAAGATAATGCTCAGGATCCTGGTTGTTTTTGTAGGCAAAGCTTCCATAAACTGATTTGGTTTATAGCATCAAACAGGAGCCCAAAGAACAATTGTGAACTCAAACCTTTTCATATTTATATCATTTACCATCAAAGAAACATCTCTAGAGCCAGTGAGGGGTGGTTACATAGGCCCTCAGATAAGATAGTAAATTCAGCTGCTGTCACTGCTAATTCAATTTTTCTGCCTTTTCCTAAAGCTTTTAAATTATCAAGCAATACAGGGTCATTGTGCAGGCCCGGAATGAAGTGTTTCAAAATTCGCTAGAAAAAAATTGTCAGTGCCTTGAGTCTGCCTGTCCTCTGAGTTAAGAGTTGCCTTTTATGGCCATTTGTGTGATTCACGCGTAGGAGGGGAATTCACAGTTCTGGCCCTCCTGCCACCCCACAGCCTTTCCTGTGTCTAATTACAGTGACTGCCCCTAGCTGGCCCAGCTGGTGTCTTCATTTAAGAAATTCTACTTATTTAAAAGTGTTCTCAGTCTTACATATTAATTGGTTTTCATGTGACTAGAGGTAAAGAATTAGCAGTGCTCTTTAGAATATCAAGTAAATTCTAATCTTAGTTTTCAATTATAAAAAGGAAAAAAAAGATAAATCACATTTATCATGATCCTAGTTGTTTTGAACCTTTATTCCACCCACTTTTTTTGCTGTTTTGGGGATGCATAAACTATGCACTATTACTGCTAGATTTTGCGCATGATCTAGTACATGTATTTTTACAGAAGACTATTATATTTTTATTGTAAAAATACATAACATTTTTAAGCTTATAGTAGTAACATACCCTTTGCAAAAAAAAAAAAAAATTTTTTTTTTTTTTGAGACAGAGTCTCACTTTGTTGCCCAGGCTAGAGTGAGTGCCGTGGCGACAGCCTAGCTCACAGCAACCTCAAACTCCTGGGCTCAAGCAATCCTTCTGCCTCAGCCTCCCGAGTAGCTGGGACTACAAGCATGCGCCACCATGCCCAGCTAATTTTTCTATATATATTAGTTGGGCAATTAATTTCTTTCTATTTATAGTAGAGATGGGGTCTCACTCTTGCTCAGGCTGGTTTCGAACTCCTGACCTGGAGCAATCCGCCCGCCTCGACCTCCCAGAGTGCTAGGATTACAGGCGTGAGCCACCGCGCCTGGCCAATTTTTTTCTATTTTTAATAGACAGGGTCTTGCTTTTGCTCATGCTGATCTCGAACTCTCCTGACCTCAAGCAATTCTCCAGCCTCAGCCCCTCAGCCAGAGTGCTAGGATTACAGGTGTGAGCCACCACGCCCAGCCATAAAGAAAAAGAAATCAAACATTACAAGGATATAATGTATGTGAGTTGTGTCCTTTTAACAGTTTGGTGCATATTTCTCAACATTTAAAAAAATTTCATGAATTATACACACATGTTTTTGTGTTTGTCCAAAAATGGAATTAATTAAGCTCTCCATAGTCTTGCAGCTTTAGCACATCTTGGACAGGTTCCATGTTAACACAGATGGATCTCACTTTCATAACATCTGCATGATAAATATTTATTGAGTGTATATATCAATTCATTGGCCTACTCCTCTATTGAGGGATGCTTGTAATTGTAATTTTCCAATGCTGCAAGCACTGCCATAGTAAACATACTCAAAGGTATGTTTCCTTAATTACTTCCTGTTAGATTTCATAGTTTTGGTTCTTAAAGGTAGCATTTATGTTATCTATTGGCCCTAGTGAAAGTTCATGGTTGAGTTCATTAAAACCTTTGAAAGCATCACTGATGCCTTCGTCTCCTGGCAGTATTTATGGTAATCATATAATGAATTGTTTCTTTTGTGCTGGCCACTGTGCTAGTCTCTGTCATCAGATAGACGGGTCTGTGATCTATTGAGTAGAGTCAGTTTGTATCATTGTACCCTATGCTTACATAAACTCCATAAACACAAAGTTTGTAAATGTAATTTGGGTAGGGGCAACTGGTACCCTTTGAACAGCAAATAAGCTATTACATGTGACATAATGACAGCTCTAGCGTTTTCAAGACAGCTGGAGAACAGGCACAGCTCTGCTCCAGTGTGGTAGGCTGGAGTTAAAGCTGCCCTCTTCTTTGGCACCCACTCACCACGGTGTAGGAAATGTATCAGGGGCCTTTGCTCTTGTTGGCTCACTTCCTTGTCCTGATAGTGAATGGCTACTGACTTGAGGAGTAAGTTTTCCATTTAAGAAGAACCTGCAGCTGTTTCAGCTCTGCTCTCTGACCTCACAGACCTTTCACTGTTTTTACAGAATCTGGAGCTGGTTGAAAAAGGCTTCAGTAACTTGAAGAAACAAATTGAAAATGCCAGAATGTTTGGAGTTCCAGTTGTAGTGGCTGTGAATGTGTTCAAGTAAGTGTAGCGTGTAAGAGAAAAGGGGGGATGTGGAAAATGGTCAGAAAACATTTCCTGGAGCTGATTGTATAGCACTACTTTTAGCTTTATTTTGATCTTCAGTTACTGCTATTGGTTATAGCCCGTGGTTCAGCGTGCCGTGTGACGGGAACCTCATGCATTGCAGCAAACCCACCAGCTTAGCCACCAAGGGTCCAGAAGTCAGATTTGGCTCATGAGGGCCTTCTTCTCCACTGGGTGAAGCGGAAAACACCCAAGCCTGAAGTTAAATTTTCTTTTTTTGGTCTTTAGAGGCCTTTTGTGTTAATAGAAGGTCATAGGCCTACAGCTTTCCATTATTTCACTAGATCTGGTGGGATGTTGTCTTCACAAAAAGTTGAACATATTGAGCTCAAAAGTGTTCACGCAAGAACTTGTGTGGGTTGTTTAGGTATCGGAGTGCTGCTTTGGGTTTTGTTACAATGGCCTCACCACAGTGGACCGGGAAGCAAAATTTTTAAAAGCTCATATTTATTGATTCCTTTATCATGTTGTGGGAATGTTCCAAGCAAGTACTTTCCATGTATTATCAACTAAGCCTTATGACATCCCAGTGAAATAAGTGCTGTGATTATTCTCCTTTGACCCATGTGGAAATCAAGGTCTGTACAGATTAAGTAACTGGCCAAAAGTCACTCTTGTAAGTCGTGGAGCTGAGATTCAAACCCAGGCAATATTCCTTGATTAGCGTCCAGTTATCAGTGGATAATTCATATGCGTTTTAATGGCAAAAAGGAGACAGATTCTGTCTGCTCTGGCCATCTTCCATGATTTAACATGAAGCACTACCTTTTCAGGACGGATACAGAGGCTGAGCTGGACCTTGTCACCCGCCTTGCCCGAGAGCATGGAGCTTTTGATGCTGTGAAATGCACTCACTGGGCAGAAGGGGGCAAGGGTGCCTTAGCCCTGGCGCAGGCAGTCCAGAGAGCCGCACAGGCACCCAGCAGCTTCCGACTCCTTTATGACCTCCAGGTGGGTTACTTGCTGTATGCCCCCCCCCCCCCCCAAAAAAAAAAGCATAATGTGGCAACCTCTGTTTAGAGCTCGATGCTTCAGCTTATGTGGTTTGATTCCCACATAGGTGAGTTACACAGCCACAGCCCAGACTCTCAGCTCTAGACAGCTTTTCTCATGAATGCATGTTGCTGCTTACTTACAGAATAGGGGGTACAGGCTAGAATACCTGGAGAGGTTGGCTCACATCCTGACTTTTGAAAAGGCTCATGGTATAAGTTCCTTTTGGTGGCAGAAGAGAGGGTTGCATATGGACCAAGTTCATTGTAGCCTTTAGCTCAAGGCATCAATCACATTGTAGCAAATTGGCAAAGGGCTATATCACAACTTTCTGATCAACTCTTAATAATAGAGGAAAGAAGTGTGCTACTAGGCTAACAGGCTCAATTCCTGTTAGAGTGTTGCCCCAAGTTCAGAGAAAATCTCAGGTGTAAAACCAAAGTATTCTAGCAAGCGTCATCATTTTTTCCATCACTGAGTAAATTAAATTAAATCTAGCCCAAGTAGAAGCCCTGCATATTCTATGATGCAATAAAGTTTGTTCAGAAAAATGTTATTCTAGCCAGGCACAGTGACTCATGCCTGTAATCCCAGCACTTTGGGAGCCTGAGGCAGGAGGATTGCTTGAGCCCAGGAGGTTGAGCCTAGCCTGAGCAATATAACAAGACCCTGTCTTCTACAAAAATTTTTTTTAATTTAGGCAGAAATGGTGGCATGTGCCTATAGTCCCAGTTACTCAGGAGGCTGAGGCAGGAGAATGGCTTCAGTCCAGGAGTTTGAGGTTGCAGTGAACTATGACAATGCCACTGCACTGTAGCCTGGGCAACAAGCGAGACCCTGTCTCAAAAAGAAAGAAGGAAAAAGGAAAAGGTGGTTGTTATGTTAGGGTTGTATTTTGTTTGCAATTCCGTGTTCCATGTATTTCAGGATGTGATTAGGCATTAAGTAGTATGTCCATAATAATGGGAAACTTTGTCAAGAACATGGGATGTATGTTGTAAATTCTGTTTGTATTCTCTAGACAGTTTTTGGCTTGGTTTTTTAAAGGTAATGGCAAACTTTCAAAAATAGCCATACAAAGTTAGAAGGAAAAAACTATTACTATTGAGTTTCAGTGTTCTCTTGTTTCTCCTTGCCCCTTGCAGATACAATATGCTGGTGGGTAATTAACATTCATTCTCCTGTTGTCATTGACATTCTCCTATTGAGCTTTGGTTCGAGAGACTAGTTTGAAAGTCTGTTTAATCAATCATCTTAAACACAAATTTGCATACAAATAGAAAGCATTAATAGACACTCTCTCTAAGCTCCTATCGGTAGAACCTAAGGCAGGAACTCCAGTTCTTGAAGGCCAGTGAGATACCTGGAAGAGTGGGTTAATAAGGACTTTATAACCCATTTCTACTTGGAACTTTTCTCTGTTCTGACAAACAGAAAGCTGCCACTTTTTGTCTTATTCAGCATCTGCTAGTTTTATATCACGCCCCCCCACACACCAAAATGCTTTTGCTTCATAAGTTCTGAATGTACTTTGGCATTTAAAGAGCTCCAGTTATAAGATGCATATGAAAGCAACCTGTGTAGCATCTTTATAAAACCATTATTAAATATTTACTTTATTCATATGTCCATTATACTAAGCCTCTATATAAATTATATCACTAGTTATAATAGTGGGAAATAATATTGGAATAGGGGAATTTTATTTTTATAGATGGATTATTGCTCCTTTCAAAAAACGAAACTTGCCTAATATGGTTTTTTTCTTTCTTTTTGTTTTTGAGATATGGTCTTGCCCTATTGCCTGGGCTAGAGTACAGTGGCATCATCATAGCTTATTGCAGTCTCAGAGTCCTGGTCCCAAGCAATCTTCCTGCCTCAGCCTCCCAAGTAGCCGGGACTACAGGAGCACACCACCATGCCTGGCTAAATTTTTTTTTTATTTTTTTAGAGACAGGGTCTCGTTACGTTGCTCAGGCTGGTCTCGACCTCCTGGGCTCAAGCAATCCTCCTGCCTGAGCATCTGCCTCTCACACAAACTGGAGGTTATGTGGGTGGATATTGGCTGTCTCATTTCATAAACAGTATCCCAGGTCTGGTTTGACAAGACAGATCTCTAGTATTAAAACATCTATGTTTTTTATTTATGAAGAAATAATTATTCTTGGGTAGTCAGCATTAGTGTTTATGATGAACTTAGATTTTACATATATATATTCTTATATATTTAGAACCTCACTTAACATATACATTAATATATATTTATGTGTGTATATATACATGCACATATCTATCTATATATCTGTAACTTCACCTCTGTGGGGTGTTTTCCATTTATAAAAGCTGGGGCTTGGTATTAAAAGAAAATGTTTCTAACCCAATAAACATCAAACTAATTGCATATCTACAAATATATAGAAAAACATCTGGCCGTTTTGGGGACTCTGACCTGGATTGTGGCCATGTCCTGGTTAATCATCTTCACATATGTCCACTCTCTTTCTTGTGCATTAGCTCCCAGTTGAGGATAAAATCAGGATCATTGCGCAGAAGATCTATGGGGCAGATGACATTGAATTGCTCCCGGAAGCTCAGCACAAAGCCGAAATCTACACGAAGCAGGTAGATGTTCTGTTGGTTTGTTCGTTCAACTCTTAACAAAGCAGGGCTTGGAGCCACTATCCCTGAGTTCTCCCAGCCCCGCTGAGCACCCACTGCTTTACTTCTCTGGGTGTGTGTGGCCTTCTCTCCTGGAACACTGGGTTCGGGTTGGGTGGTCCAGTCCCAGGTTCTTCATTATCCACAGGTAGTATGTGAATGTGTAGAAAGGCCATGGGAAAATATAGAATTTATTACTAAAATATTGAGAACTTGTACAGTTTTATTCTCATGTTTATTCCAAACTATTATTTAACTGGTTATATAGATGGAAATAAAATATTCACCGGCAGAATATAGTTATAAATACTTACCTCCATCACGCAATAGGGTTTCTGCTTATTGATGCGTAATAAGTCAGCTAGAGGACGGTGACATAGAGATGGCTATAAAAGGAGTTAAATGTTTCAAATAAATTGGAGAGTCTGTATAATCACAATGCCCAGATGTTTTTTGTTGCATTGTCATTACCTTTGTTCGCTTATTTCCCCAGGGCTTTGGGAATCTACCCATCTGCATGGCCAAGACACACTTGTCCTTGTCTCACAACCCAGAGCAAAAAGGCGTGCCTACAGGCTTCGTTCTGCCTATTCGCGACATCCGCGCCAGTGTTGGGGCTGGTTTTCTGTACCCCTTAGTAGGAACGGTGAGTGAGTGCCGCGGAGAGGAGCTTGTTCACTTGTGCTTCTCGTCCTAATGTTTTGCTGAAGCCATCAAGCAAATGCCAAATAAGCAAAATTCACTGCCTAAAAGAAAGTAGGTTTTGGGCCTATCATGATCAGTCCTCTTGCAGTGAACCATCTTGGTGTCAATTCAAGTATGTTGCCATAACTACTTCTACTGAATGAAAAATGGGTTCCCAGGCAATATGCCCTTAACTGAATCCAGGATGTTCCTAGCTGATAGGCTGTAGTAGTGCTAATATAATATATAATTAAAATTAATGTTCATTGGATGCCTAAGCCAGATTAACTCAGTTCTCTCAACAGCCCTCTGAGGTTGGGACAGAAATTCTACAATCCTAGAGCTTCTGCCTGAAATTTAGGGAGTTCACTATTTCTGAATAAGGAATTTCCCCATTAAAATGCAATGGACCCTGTAGGTATGAAAGGTAAGTTTGCTTATTCACATTTCAAGGTGAATGAGTTGTCCAATGCTCATCTTACAGATTTTATGTATATTAAAGGAGGAAAATTGGTAATAGGGAAGTAGAGGGATGCTTAAAGACATAATCAGAGTTTGGACTAACATTGTCCCAAGGTTAACAGTGATCCTATATCTAGGTTTTCTCTCTTTCATCTACCCACCATCCTGTATCTATAGATTGTTCTTACATGCAATACAGGATTGAAATATTAAAGTAAACCAACACAGGCCAGGCATGGTGGCTCACACCTGTAATCCTAGCACTTTGGAAAGCTGAGGCAGGAGGATCACTTGAGGGTAGGAATTCAAGACCAGCCTCGGCAACATAGTAAGACCCCATATTTACAAAAAAAGGAAAATTCACTGGATGTGGTAGTGCATGCCTCTACTTCCAGCTACTTGGGAGGCTGATGCAGGAGGATTGCTTGAGCATAGGAGTTTCAGGCTGCAGTGAGCTATGATGATGCCACTGTGCTCTAGCCCAGGTGATAGCAAGACCCTGTCTCAATGAACTGCAGCCTGGGCAACAAAGCAAGACCCTCTCTCAAAAAATAAATAAATAAATAAATAAACAAACAAACAAACAACACAAATGAAAAAGAAACCAACAGAACTCCTTCTGGAGCTATGTCATTCTTTCAGTATAGAAGAAAGTGATAGGAG